>OVAX01003678.1:0-17926 GCA_900406405.1 Lepidium africanum | reverse complement strand
ATGGATGCAAAATTAACTATATTAAAGCTATGAAATATGCTAATATGTATACACATCAGTTGGTAGTGAAATCAATATATTTATTGGCTTGAATTAGAATAGTTGGATAATATCTTTATTGCTAGTTGTTCACCCTTTGGATTGACAACCTTTTTATTCTACAATGATGAATGTGTAGTAGGTTATTTGAAATATAGTAAAATACTATTATCAAATTGGTACCATTACCAACTGGGTGTTTGTTAGCTACAATTAGGATTTTCAACTTTCTGAGATCAAGTTCCTTATGTTCCACGTTGATACTCATCTCTGGTTCTGCCTTTGTCATTTTATTTCAGGTGATTTCACAACTTGACCACTCAACTCGGTGTCCCAACTCAAGTTAAGGGCCGAGTAAAGCTCCCTTATTGCATGCACACACGTTCACAGGGGAGCCAGAATCTTCTACGCCTTCGTGACAATATTGACCAGCTTCCATTCGAGTTGAGAGCACAGAGAAACCGTCTCCACAGTGAGCATGAGCACTCAGTGGAAATGGATCCACACACGGACGACCACTCAACCCAACTTCATATGCAGGGACCTCAATAGAGGAGGCCACAAAAAATTGGAGCTGGAGATGCACCCAGTGCCCACATCTAGAGACAAGGCATTGTTCTTCTAGTTATTCCAAACAACAATTTTGAGATCAAGAGCAGCCTTATCTCTATGATCAAAAATTGTCAGTTCCACGGATAACCTTCTAAAGACCCCCTTGATCATTTGGACGAGTTTGAGCGGATGTGTGGACTGACGAAGATCAATGGAGTGAGTGAAGATGCCTTCAAGCTCAGACTGTTTCCATTCTTTCTTGCGGACAAAGCGCATGTATGGGAGAAGCATCTTCCCCAAGGCTCTATCACTTCCTGGACAGATTGCAAGACCACTTTTCTTGCAAAGTTTTTCTCCAATTCTCGTACTGCTAAGCTGCGGAACGCAATCTCAAGCTTTGTGCAGCAAAATTCTGAAACATTTGCTGAAGCTTGGGAGAGATTCAAGACTTATCAATCACAGTGTCCTCACCATGGTTACACCACTGAATCTCTACTTAGAACCCTCTACAGAGGTGTTCTTCCTAAGATCCGAATGCTATTGGACACATCAAGCAACGGAAATTTCCTTCATAAAGATGTAGATGAGGGCTGGGAGCTAGTGGAAAATCTAGCTCAAGCATATGGTCAGTATAACTAGGATTTTGATAGGAGTGTGCGTGGTACAGTTGACTCGGACTCGGTCAGCAGGAAAGAGCTTAAGGCTTTGAATGATAAGTTGGATAAGCTCCTTATGGTACAGCAGAAACATATTCACTTTGTGACTAAGGATGAGCAGCTTCAGGAAGAGGAGAATGATCAGGTTGAAGAGGTTAGTTTTGTGCAGAATCAGGAAGGAAGCTACAAGCAGTACACCAATTACAAGCAGCACCCAAATCTCTCATACAGGAATACCAATGTTGATAATCCTGAAGACCAAGTCTATCCACCAAAACCCCAACATGCTCAGACCAAGGCTTTTGTACCCCAGCAACAATACCATCAGAGTTTTCTGCTAGCTCCAACAGTACCACCAGGGTATGAAGCTCAACCTCAGCCGACTAGTCAACACACTCCATAGGTTATGGATTTGCTCCAACAGATTCTCAAGGGTCAGAATTCTAAAGCTACTAAGTTGACACAAAAGTTTGCAGAGGTCCATAATAAGATAGATGCACCTCACAGTGACCTCAATTGCAAATTTGAGACGTTGAATGCAAGACTCAAGGATGTTGAGAGTTAGTAAGCTTCCTCTTCTACAGTAAAGACACAGGAACAACTACCTGGGAAAGCAGTTCAGAATCGTAAGGAATATCATGCTAGTGCTATTACTCTAAGGAGTGGGCGTGAATTGCTGATTCGTGCAGAGACTACTAAGGATACTAAGGACAGTAACGTTCAGGAAGGGGAAGATGGCTAAATTCAGGATAAGGCTGAAAAATCAACTCCAGTGGTGACATTTGATCAACCAACTCGCCCTACAGGTGACCGAGTTGAAATTTTTGATGCTAAAAAATTGTCAGTTCCCCCTGAAACACTTAAACCATTTGTCCCTCCACCTTATAAACCACAGCTTGCTTTCCTTAAAGGTTTAAAAAGGATGTTGCTGAGAAGTACAAAGCTCTTTTTGATAAGAAAATTCAAGGCATTAAGCTCAAAGTTCCCATATTGGATGCTTTTATGTTGATGCCTCCATATCAAAAGTTTCTCAAAGATGCAGTTAAGGAGAGAACACAAGAGGTTGAAGGTATGGTGGTGCTCACTTACGAAATCAATGTTATCATCCAAAGAAATATTGTTCTAAAGAAGCTTGATGACCCAGGTACCTTTACAATTCCTTGTGCACTTGGACCTCTATCCTTCAGCAAGTGCCTATGTGATCTTGATGCTTCGATAAGCCTCATGCCCCTTTCAGTTGCAAAGAGATTAGGATTTAGTGACTATAAATCCTGCAAGATATCCCTGATTTTGGCAGATAGGTTAGTGAGGATCCCACATGTTGTTTTAGAAGATTTTCCTGTGAAGGTTGGTGCAGTCAAAATACCAACTGACTTTGTTGTTTTGGAAATGGATGAGGAGCGTAAGGATCCACTGCTCTTTGAAAGACCTTTCTTGGCCACTGCTAGTGCGCTGATTGATGTAAAGAATGGAATAATTGAGTTGAATTTTGGTCATGACTTTAAGATAAAGTTTAATGTCAAGGAGGTCATGACGAAGCCAACCATTGAGGGTCAGTTGTTTACAATACATCAAATAGATGCTTTAGTCGATGAGCTATTGGAGGAATTAGCAATAGAGGATCAACTGCAAGTAGCTTTGACTAAACCATCTGCAGACGAATATTTAACTAAGGAAGATGAATGATATAAGAAGTTGCTGGACTCCCATAGATTAGTAAATGAGTCAGTTGAATTTGAAGATTTGGCCAGAAATGAAGTTGTAGTAGAAATTTGGGAAGGATCAATCTCGACAAACCAAGAACTAGAGGTTTTAAGATCCAACTCAGCTTCCCACGTCGAGTCAGTAGCCGAGTTGAGCGATATCTTGGTGACAGATAACTGGTCTGAGCTGAATGCACCTAGAGTGGAAATGAAACCACTTCCTGCAGGGCTAAGGTATGCTTTCTTGGGTCCCAATTGCACTTATCCTGTGATTGTCAATAATGCTTTGAATGCTGATGAGCTGAACATGTTATTGAATGAACTTAAACGTTTTAGAAAGGCTATCAGGTATAATCTTAAGGATATTAGAGGAATATCCCCTAGTTTTTGCACCCATAGGATACATTTGAAGGATGAGTCTCATTCTAGCATAGAGCCCCAGAGGAAGTTAAACCCCAATCTTAAAGAAGTAGTGAAAAAGGAAATACTGAAATTCCTAGATGCCAACATTATATACCCCATCTCTGACAGTAAGTCGGTCTCTCGTGCTTTGTATCCCTAAGAAGGGAGGTATTACTGTAGTTAACAATGATAAGAATGAGCTGATACCTACTAGAACTATAACGGGCCATAGGATGTATACTGATTATAGGAGAATTAATTCTTCAACTAGAAAAGATCTTCCCTTACCCTTTATTGACCAGATGGTAGAGAAGTTGTCCAACCATAGGTATTACTGTTTCCTTGACGGATATAGTGGATTCTTTCAAATCCCTATACATCCGGATGATCAGGAAAAAACTACTTTTACTTGCCCTTATGACACCTTTTCTTATAGACGAATGCCTTTTGGTTTGTGTAATGCTCCTGCTACTTTCCAACGCTGCATGACATCTATATTTTCTGATCTAATTGAGGAAATGGTTGAAGTCTTCATGGACGACTTTTCTGTCTATAGCTCTTTCTTCTCCTCTTGTTTGTCAAATTTATGCAGGGTCCTTAGCAGGTGCGTGGAAACAAACCTTGTGCTAAATTGGGAAAAGTGTCACTTCATGATTCAGGAAGGGCTAGTTTTAGGCCACAAGATATCAGAAAGGGGTATTGAGGTTGATCAAGCCAAGATCGAAGTCATTGTTCAGTTGTAGCCTCCTAAGACAGTAAAGGATGTTTGAAGTTTTATGGGTCATAGGAGATTTATCAAAGACTTCTCCAAAATTGCAAGACCACTAACATGCCTACTATGCAAGGAGGTCGAGTTCAATTTTGACTCTGAGTGTCTTGAGGCATTTTTGAAGATCAAAGAAGCTTTGGTGTCTGCTCCAATAGTCCAAGCTCCAGATTAGACTCTACCATTTGAGACTATGTGTGATGCTAGTGATTTTGCTGTAGGAGCAGTTTTGGGTCAAAGGAAGGATAAGAAGCTGAAAGTGATATATTACGCTAGTAGGACGCTAAACGACGCCCAAGTCAAATATACAACTACTGAAAAAGAACTTCTTGTAGTGGTCTTTGTAGTTGAGAAGTTCAGATCATATCTGGTTGGGTCAAAGTTGATTGTCCACACAGATCACACAGCTTTGAAGTACCTAATGAAGAAAAAGGATGCAAAGCCTAGATTACTAAGATGGATACTGCTGCTTCAAGAATTTGACATGGAAGTAGTGGACAAATCTGGAGTAGAAAATGGAGTAGCTGATCACTTATCAAGAATGATGATAGAGGATTTAATCCCTATTAACGATTCAATGCCAGAAAAGCAACTCATGACCCTCAGAGCAGAAGAGAATTGCTACCAAATCTGTGGTAAGCTTGTTGGAGCTACTTTGCCTTGGTATGCAGATTTGGTCAACTACCTGGTCATTGGTGAAGTCCTTAATAGTTTAGATTCCTACTAGAGGAAAAAATTCTTCAAAGATGTGAATCACTACTTCTGGGATGAACCTTATTTATACAAGAAAGCATATGATGGTTTGTTTAGAAGGTGTATTGTAGAGGATGAGGTTCATGGTATCTTGGAGCATTGTCATGGGTCAGCTTATGGTGGTCACTTTGCTACATTCAAGACGGTTCAGAAAATTCTACAATTTGGTTTATGGTGGTCGATTGTGTTTAAAGATAGTCAAGCTTTTATTTACAAATGTGACCCCTGTCAGAGAATGGGAAACATTAGCAAAAGGAATGAAATGCCACAGAACCCAATTCTGGAAGTCAAAATATTTGACTGATGGGGAATCGATTTTATGGGGCCATTCAATCTACTATCACATGGGAACATCTACATTTTGGTAGCAGTGGACTATGTCTCCAAGTGGGTTGAAGCCATAGCTTGTCCCACTAATTATGCTAAAGTTGTGATAAAAATGTTTAAGAACATTATTTTCCCCAGATTTGGAGTGCCTAGAGTGGTGATAAGTGATGGAAGTTCTCACTTCATTAACAAGCTATTTGAGAATCTGCTGAAGAAACATGGAGTTAAGCATAAGGTAGCTACACCTTATCATCCGCAAACTAGTGGCCAAGTAGAAGTCTCAAACAAGCAAAACAAGAGCATCTTAGTTAGAGTTGTGGGAGTTTCAAAGCGAGATTGGGCAGTTAAGTTGGATGACACACTGTGGGCCTATAGAACAGCTTTCAAAACACCAATTGGAAGAACACCGTTTCAGTTTCTGTATGGAAAATCATGCCATATGCCGGTTGAGATAGAGTACAAAGCGTTGTGGGCAACCAAATTCCTCAATTTTGATCTTAAGACTGCTCAGGATAAATGGCCTATAAACCTGCATGAATTGGAAGAGAACAGACTTGAAGCTTATTAGAGCACGGAAATTTACAAGGAGATTATTAGAGCACGGAAATTTACAAGGAGAGAACTAAAGCCTTTCATGATAGGAAAATTGCACCCAAGAGGATCGCAACAAGTGATCAAGTACTTCTGTTCAACTCAAGGCTTAAGCTATTTCCTGGCAAGTTGAAATCAAGATGGTCTTGACCATTTAAGGTACGAGAAGTCTTACCATATAGAGCAATAACTCTGCTAAACAAAAATGGTGAAGAATTCACAGTGAATAATCAAAGAGTTAAGCCTAACTTAGCAGATGAGACCATTCCCTAGGGAACTTTGGTTCTTCTCGATGAGCCACTCCATCTCTGATGGGTGTGAGAAGTCAAGCTCAGGAATTTAAACAAGTACGATTGGGAGGCAATCCCAAAATATCCTTTGTAAATATTTTATTTCATTTATATCTTTTGCAGTTTTTATTTCCTTTGTATTGTTTAGTGTTGTGTGTTTTCAGATTTTGAGAGTGGAATGGAGTCAAAATCAGTGGTCCTTGCAGAATGGAGAAATTTAATTATCAACTTGGCTAAGAAAAAAAGGGGTTTACTTAAAAATCTGGTGGATAAAAATCTGACTCGGCCCCAGTAGTTGAGTTGTGACCCGAGTCAGAATAAAAAAATTTGATATCATAGAATTATCCACTAGATTCTCCTCTGCGCCATTGTATCCTTAATATCATGTATTGCACCTGCACAACTTAAATACTTGCATGTGTTTAAAATTATGCTGTGAGTCCTTCATGTCTTCTCTTTTGGCACTCCACTCACCCATCCACCACTTACTTTCACGTGATTTCACTATACACTCCACTCATTCTTTTGTTGGCAATCATCCTTCTCACTTACAATACCTTTAACTCTTTTCATTTATCTTCCATATAAATTTTCTTTTGCATGTTTACAATTTCCTCTTTTTGTGTGAAGAACTCTTTGTTTGCAGAAGATTGGAGAACTTTTAGAGTCAATTCAGCCAAATCGAAGCACTGTGAGACCGAACTGAGTTCATCACCATCTAGTTGACATCTCCACCGCCGTGTCTTGGTCATCTCCACCACATATCATGAAAGAATCTCTCAACTCACACTTTTAAAACACCCAACTCGGCTATTTTGGCCGAGTCAAAGAGCCCGAGATGAGTTGTTATGAGCTTAGTTGATTCAACACTGCCAAGATAAGTTTTTCTTGTCAACTGTTTACGGACTCGGGTCACTAGACCGAGTCGAAACTGCATTCGATTTCGTTTTGCCCTTTCTGAAGCTAAGATGATTCATGTACCATGCATGTGAGGCCGAGTTGATTTATTGAACAAATGTGTGACAAAGTCGGCTATTTTAACTGAGTCAACTAGTGAAGGGATTGTTTGTAGTGAAGTCTTGACCAACTCAACTATTTTGACCGAGTCAAAAGGTATATTGTTTTATTTTGCGAAGCCGTGAGTAATTGGAGGTAAGAAGTGGGAAAAGGCAATGGATTATCAGATTTTCTTGAAGTGAAGAAGTTGACTCAGCTATTTTGGCCAAGTTGGTTAGGCCGAGTCGCGTTACAGAGGAAAAATGTTGAGACCTGGAGCTTGTTCTTCAAGAAGGGCGACCTGAGGATCAAGACGCCAAGAGCCTTCAATAGAGAGTTTTGACGATGAGAATACTGCAGAATACATGGCAAGAAGAGAAGATGTTAGAAGAGGGAAAAGAGTTGCTGAAACTCCTGAGTTTGATATGGTATTAGGGCTTAATGATACCAACAGTGATGGAGACTACGAGACCAGAGGAGAATCCAGTGACGAAAAAGTGCCAATTTTGACTTACAGCCAAGCACTCAAGATTCTCCGTAAGATAAAAATTCGGGGAACTCGATATATGCATCATGAACATATGGTGAGATTAGCAATTGCAAGAGATGTGGATTACTTGCTTGACAAATGTGGATTGTCATACTTTGCATCTTATAGCCAACCATCTTGTAGGTAGGAAACCTGTCAGTTTCTTGCTTCAGTTGAGATGAACTTGTATGATGAAGACATGGAACCCTTGATAGAAGAAGGCAACTTTGGTTATCTAACTTTCAAAGTTAGGAACGAAGACGGTAAATTGGAGGAATACGGTTTCATATTTAAGCAATTCGAGTCATTATTTGAATTTCCAGCTTGAAAATATTGCAATTATGATTATGAGGCTGAAGAACTACAAGCCTTATGGCAAGTGATAACTGGTCCGCTCAACTATCTCGCATCAAGGAGTAAAAGTAATACAATTCGAAACCCATCAATCCACTACTTTCAGAGAATACTTGCTACCACCTGTTTTCCCAGAAGTTCAACAACAAATGTGAGGCAGCCGGAGATAAAAATAATCGATGAGGGACTTAAAGAGCTGTTAAACAGGGGAAATTGGAGATACGACAGAGAATTCAAAGGGGACGTTCCAGGAGATAAGTTTAGTACATTAATGCTTGATAAACTACTGAGCTATAGGCACTGGGCTTCAAAACTCACATATAAGTCAAGGGTAATATTATGCATTGGTGGAATTGTAACAACAATCTTGAAAGCTTGTGGAGCAAGGCTAAAATCTGATCCTATTCCTCCTAATTGGATTGATATTCCATATCTGAAAAGGACAGGATATCTGGAAAGAACACCAAGCAACAGACTTTGTCTCTACAAGTTCCCTCACCCAAAAACTGGAGATGAAGAATTGATGCCACTTCCTCATCTTGAGTTCACGATGATAGAGCCGGGGTATAATATTGACTTCAGACCTCCAAGAAAGGCTTTTGCAGAGTAGAAGCTTAGGAAAATGTTCAAAAACAGCCAAGGGATGCAGAAGAAATCTCTCAGCAGGAACCAGATTGCTATTACTTTGACAATCATATAAACCCAAAATGGACCAAAGGAGTGAAAGAAGCAAATAAGAAGAGTGGTCTCCTTCAGAAATAAAAAAAGTTGCAGGATAATGTGATAGAAACACTAGTGAAATCAACACATGAAATGAAGGATCAGATTAAAGTATTCAAAAGAGCTCTGAGGTTCAATTTTCATCCCAAGGAAAAGACTTCTCAACCTACACCACCGACTTTGAGAAGAACCAGGTCTGTTCTCAACAACCTCGAAGACGCTCTACCTCTGTCCCTGCTAGGTATTCGTCACATGTGCCAAGGGCAACACCAGTACATCGAGAGGTTGACACTACACCGCAAGTTTCAGTAAATTTTGACCCCAACTTGAGTCAGTAGCCCAAGCTGAGGACCAAGCTGGGTGGCGGATTTCAGTATGGCGAAGTTTAACAAAGCCATATACCACATGAAATCCTATTTCATGAGTTGCGATTTGGAGAAGGTGCAGGCGAGTCTTCCAGAGCTACATCACACTTCACAATTCCTCCAGACTACAATCAATCACACTATGCTGCCTTGGAACATACAGCTCCGCTAGATTATGATCCAGCACCTCAGCCTCCACCACCTTACACGGACAATGGTGATCCATTAACATGGACTTTGTACTTCTAGTGAGTTACCAACTCAAAACACTCATTGTATATATCATTGCATTTTCAATCGTTTTTGCTTGTTGCTGGTCTAGGATTCTCCTTTAATCTTTTATCCACACAAGAGACTGTGTGATTTAAGTTTGGGGGAGGGTTTTAGAGGACATTTGATCATGTTTTCTCTGTTCTTATTTTCTATTCTCATTTAGATCATTCATTCATATAAGTTCTATAAAAATCCAAAAAGATTTTTCATTTCCAGCATATTTTGATCATGCATTCATGTAAGACATTGAAAAACACAAAAAAAAAAATTATAAACATTTTCAAAAAACTAAAAAAAAAAACAGAGTGTTCATGTAGCTGCATTGCATTACATATAGGATTGAGTCTAGTTTGGATTGGGAACTATGATACTTCTACCTTGTTTGCTGCTAGTTTGATAATTATAATCACTACCATTGTCTTAAGTTGTTTGATGCATTTATTCTAGCTAGAAATTAAAACCGAACCATGCTTGGAATTCACGGAATGTATTGCATATTTTGATTGAAAATGCTGTGATTTGATGTTGTCCCTTGCTTAAGTGATAACCAGAATTTGAATTAGCAATTATCTAGTCTTTGCATCACTTTGGAATTTATGGATTTCACAAAATATTTGGACTATCTTTTCCCTTCATGGCTGTTATCTTGATTAGTCCAAATAGCTCCCCACCTAGCTTCATAATCGACTCCTTTCAAACCATGCATTGTTTGTTGTGTGACTGTGAGGCCTATTTCTGGTTAATCTTAGCATAACGTGTTAGGTGATAACCGACAAGGGCATATCTCCATGTAGATTCTGGTTCACAATTTTTGGACCAGACTAGGATTAGGTGGCTATGTTTTTGGGTGTGGGTTTTGCTTGTGTTTAAGTAGGAGAAGTTATGAAGTGCATAAGCAAGAGAAATAAAGGTTTAAAAGAAAGAGTTGAAAGAGGGATTGAGCTGAAAGTGTAAAAGAGTTCTAATTAAGGTTTTGGGGAATTAAAATGATAAGAAAGGTTCTAAGAATGGAAAAGGAAAGAATAAGTCTTGGTTAAAGAAGAAAAAAGCCTAGTGCTATAAGAGTTTAAGTTCCAAAACCGCTAGAAATTCAAGTAATAAAACCTCTCTCCTTAGATTTTGGATTGGAAAAAACCTATGTTTATGATCGTGATGGCTAGAAAAAGAAGAAGTCTTATGATGAAAGGGTAGACTAGGATCATATTCTGGGTTTAGAGCAGCTAGGTTAAATCGATTGGGTGTATGGGTAGATGGATATATGCTCTTGTATGCATCTATTGGATTATCACCTTTAGCATTATGCCAAAGTTTTTCCATTTTTGAGTGATCCCTTGAGCATTGATTAACAACAATTGTAGAGATCAATTTAATCTCTTGAACCTTACCTTGGCCAAATGAACTCCTTATTGATGCTTAGATTTGATCCACGGTTATGAACTTTAATGAATGTTAAAAGGGACAGCTGATTTGAATGCATGAGTAGTAAATGTTGAATCCATTCCATTTTGTGGTGATCATGGCTAGTGTTTTTCAGTATGGCTGAATGCTTACATCCTAGAACTTTTGACAAGGATATTGATTGTTTAACCCTTGAATCAGCATGTTTTGGCTTTGAGTTCCCAGCATTGCATCTTATTTTTCCTCTTAGATTCTTGAACTTGCTTGAGGACAAGCAAGATTTAAGTTTGGGGGAGTTGATATGTATACATTTTAGCATGTTTTAGTGCTCTAATATAGTCCATTTTGCATTCATATTCATAGCACTTTCATCATTTTAGAGTTATTTTTGGTTCATTTGCATTGTTTGCACTTGCATTGCATACATTGTGCATTTTGGAGTTTTTATCAAGAGTTTTTGGACATATTGGGGATGAGATCATTCAAGAGGTGAACAAGGATTGATGATTTGCCAAGCTTGATGAGTTAACTCGGCCACCATGACCGAGTCGGAAGCCAGATCGCATCTCCTCAGCAAGATTTGACCGGAAGACACCATTTGGAGCTAAATATACACCATTTATTACTGAGGGTATAAATACTCTTTTATTGTAAATGATATGCATGCATTTTACCCCATTTTAGCTGCACAATTCACATTCATTTGAATTCATTCTCATTGCATATTCAGCATTTTAGAGTCCTTTTAGGCTTACACTATATTCATTTTGCATACACGTTGCATTTGGAGTATCTCAGATACCTTTGAGCTTATTTAGAGCATTCTGGAGTCGATTTGGTTCAAAGACTGCAAGGATCAGCTTAAAACAAAGCGCCTGAATATAAGACCTTACAAACTAAAGATTTCACACGGCTCTCCAGTTCAACTCACCACTCAATCTTGCCAGTCAAACCAGCGAGTGCAGCTAAGAAGAACCACGCCAAACTGCAAACTGAAGCATTCGCAGCTTGAACTCACCTGGTGACCAACAAGCTGAGCATATTGGAAGTGCCAGTATCCTGAAGGCCAAAGTATAATTCGCCACCCAACTCGCCTGTTAGAGTGAAAACTGCCAGTATCCTGAAAGCCAGAGTTCGATTCGCCACCCGAACTCACCTGTCAGAGTGAAGAATGCCAGGATCCTGAAGATGAATATTGTAACTCGCCACCCTGACTCGCTTGTAAGCAGTGAAGCAGCACCAACCGACTTCATTTTTTTGACCGACCTTATCTTATGTTGACTCGGACTAGGGCTTTTACTTTGGGGATCTATAAATACCCCTTAGAACGCAAAAATGATGTAACCTGTTTTTACTCTTTTTTTGGCTAGACCTGAAGCAGTTTCTTATTGCCTTTATCATTGTTCTTTGCCTCATTGATGAAAACTTTGGATCTTAGTTGAATTTCAAGTTTGGTTAGTTAATCAATCTCATTTTTAGCTTATATTGTAGTTTTTCATTATGTATTTCATTCATATGCTTGCTTTTGTGTTTTCCATCATGTTTAGTGAGTAGTTTGTTAAGGGTTTTTATGGAGTAGATTTAGGTCCGACCATGGAGTTTCTTTCTTGTTTGCTTAAATTCTGTCATAGGTCTTGTTAGATTGAATGATCTTAATGCTTGTTTCAACCTGATCAAAGATGATTCACAGTTGTCATGCCTAGAAGGTGTTTGATGATATGCTAGGCTTAGTTTGATCTAGGATTAGCTTTTCTGACCCAAGAGATTGGTTGTTCAGAGGGTTAGTTGGTTGTTTAGGATTGTTTCTTTATGCCAGTCTGATTGTGTAATCACCAAGAGATTTAGGTTAGGTCATACTTGGATTGAGATGTCTTGATCATGAGAATGGCTTGATTTTCTGATTTTTGAATCCTTAGCCTAAGACTTGCCTAATAGGTTGGTAGATAAGATCTGAAACCCATGGTTAGGCTGAGATCGCTGACTCTACTCTCCTCATGAACCCATTTTTATCATTCATTGCTTCTAGCCTATTACTTTGTTTTGTGTTAAATTTCTCTGTTCGTAGCACTCTGTTTCTAGTTTATTGCTCAAACTTCATGCTCTGTTTTTATCATGTTAGTTGATTGTGACATAATCACCTTGTTTTGATTTTGCTTGAATTAGAATAGCGCCCCACACCCTTAGTGATAGTAACATACTTTGGTTCGATTATTGTACTACAATAAATTTGATCAACAAGGGCCAAAAACCTTGTTATCAAACTGGCGCAGTTGCCAAATAAGTGTTTTTGCTTGCTACATTTTGGGTCAAATGCTTTATGAGATCAAGTGCTTTTGTTACTAACACGAGTTTCAGACTTGTTCGTTCTGTCTTTGGTGTGTTTTAGGTCAGCTCGCCAGCCAACTCGCCAGTCACTCTGCGAGTTGTGTTACTCCAGCCTGTTGTACTGAGTTGATGCCTCATACCCGCTCCAAAGGAAACCAGAATTTGTTCAGCCTTCTAGATAACATACATTTGCTTCAAAGAGGACTACGAGAACAAAGGGACATGATTGAGGGTCAGAACACAGAACAAGGAGAGATGAATGGTAATACTACTACGCCTGACAGTTCCACTAATGGCAACCAGCAACAACCCCACATTACTCCACCAGCTTCACCTCAACCTCGAAGGCCTAGACAGATTGGAGCTTCACCTCAACCACATTACTCCAAGTATTCACACTCAGAGGCATGGAATTCGACCTCCACCAATTCCAAACAACAACTTTGAGATCAAGAGCTGTCTCATTACTATGGTGCAAAACAACAAATTTCATGATCTGCCAGCAGAAGATCCACTTGACCATCTGGATGAGTTTGAGAGGATTTGTGGTCTAATTAGGATCAATGACCTATTTGAGGATGCCTTAAAGCTTCGCCTATTCCCATTCTCACTTGGTGATAAGGCTCACATCTGGGAGAAGCACCTTCCATAAGCACTCATAACCACTTGGGCTGACTACAAAAGGGTTTTTCTATCTAAGTTCTTCTCCACTTCCAGAACCGCAAAGCTTCACAATACTATCTCCAATTTTGTTTAAAGTGGGACATAATCTCTAGCTGAGGCATGGGAGCATTACAAGACTTATCAGTCCCAATGCCCACATCATGGTTTCTCTGAGGAAACCATCCTGAGCTAGTTTTACAGAGGCATTCAACCCAAACTTTGAATGTTATTGGATACAGCTAGCAACGGGAATTTCTTAAACTAAGACGTGGACGATGGTCGTGAGTTGATTGAGAATTTGGCACTTGCTGATGGATAATATGGGGAAGACTATGATCGTACTGAGCAAAGGTTGAGTGAATCAGATTTGGTTAGCCGTCGAGAGTTAAAGACTTTGAATGACAAGATAGATAAGCTGCTACAGGTTTATCACAAGCATGTCAATCGTGTTGAAGAGGATCAAGCTCAAGAGGGGGAGGATGAGATGGTTGCTGAAATCAGTTTTATGCAGAACCAAGGAGGTCAGCGACAGTGGAACAACTACAAGAATAACAACCTCTCCTATAGAAGCAACAATGTAGCTAACCCGAAAGATCAAGTTTATCCACCGAAGCCTACTCAGCAAAAGGCTTGGATACCTAAGCAGCAATACTACCAAAGCTTTCAGCTTGCACCACAAGCTTCAACATCAGATAAGCAGGAACCTACAGACATTATGGAGATGCTTCAGCAGATTCGACAGGGCCAGACTGCACAAGTTGTGGAATTTACCAAGCAGTTTGCTGAGGTACATCGTAAGATAGACACCTCTCATAATGACTTGAACTGCAAGTTTGAGACTTTGAATGCTAGGCTCAAGTATGTTGAAAGCCAGCAAGCTTCTGCATCAGTTAAGACTCAGGGTCAATTCCCAGGTAAAGCTGTTCAGAACCCGAAGGAGTATACAACTCAATTTATTACACTCAAGAGCGGTAAAGAACGAGCTGCAGACTAAGGACATTAAGGGCAGTGTGAACCAAGAAGGGGAGGGAAAACAAGCTGGAAAATCACCCCAAGCCAACTCACCAGTCAAGCTTGCTAGTCAGACCAGTGAGTTAAGCCTGCATATACTACAAAACCAGCTTTCAAACCCATAATTCTGAATCCCAATACTGTCAAACCTAAAACACCCTTCCTAGATCGCCTCAAGAAGGATCAAACGCAGAAATACAGAGAGCTTTTGAGAAGCAAATGAAAGAGGTTGAGCTGAAAATTCCACTGCTAGATGTGTTTGCTCTAATTCCCCAATATCAGAAATTTTTGAAGGAGGCCATCAAAGAGAAGGCTCACTCAGTTGAAGGTTCGGATATAGAGAGCTATGAGTGTAAAGATGTTGCTGAAGCTACAATTGTGTTGAAGAAGCTAGAGGATCCAGGAACATTTACTCTACTATGCTCATTGGGTCATCTCCATTTTAAGAAGGGTTTATGCGATATGAGAGCCTCTATAAGCTTGATGCCATTCATAGTAGCAAAGAGGATGGGCTTCAACAATTAGAAGCCTAGCAAGTTGTCTCTTATGCTAGCTGATAGGAGTACACACTCACCACATAGCCTGCTGGAGAATTTGCATATCCGAATTGGAAATGTTGAAGTCCCTACTGACTTCATTGTGATTAACATGGACGAAGAACCTCAAGACCCACTACTTTTGGAAAGGCCATTTCTAGCTTCAGTTGGGGCAGTGATCGATGTTAAGAACAAGACCATTGAGCTGGATTTGGATGGCAATAAAAAGTTAGAATTTGATCTAAACGAAGAATCAAGGAGGCCAACGATTGAAGGCCAAAGCTTTACAGCAACTAAGCTGAATGAGGATTCAGGAGCTGAGAATGAAGAAAAGGGAACTCTGGTTTCCCTTGCAACACCACACTAAGCTAAAAGTGTGAATAGTCGAGCTTGAGACTCTAAACAAGCGCACTTGGGAGGCAATCCCATGCGTATCCTTGTACATACTTGCTTGCTATTTTTCTTTGCTTATTTTATGTCATTTTTTGTCTCAGGTCATGGGAAAGAGTACCAGGAATTACACAGGTTGAGTACAGCTTATTTAGGCACAAGACAACTAAACTCACCACTCACACTCGCTGGTATGGGGCGAGCTCTGCCTAAGTCCACACCAACTCATTAAATAAAGGGTGAGTTTTGCTCCAGAGTTTGATTTTCCATGCATCACATACACAGCATAAAAAATCCATAAAAAATTTTCATTCACGGTATAGCATGGCATTTAAGGCATAGAAAAACCATAAAAATTTGAAATTTTTTAGAAAAGCATTCCAAAAAAATAGAGTGTTCATGCATTGCATATAGGATTGAGTCTAGTTCTTGGGAAGTATCAGCTGAAATTAAGCACTCTTGCTAGGTTGTTGGCTAGTAACCATAGTGAACTTAGTGGTTTGTTGATCTCTCTCTGTAGAAAGCTTATAGGTGGATCATTTGCCTTGGAGAACTTTGCTTGTGTTTATGTCTTGAAAGAGTTAGGCTTGTTTCCTTCTAATTTAGACATCAAACTCGCCGAGTTAGGGCCTTTAGATGCATTGAACATTTTCCTTACTTGAGCTTGGTATGACAAATAACTGAAAGCGATAATTCTCCCAACTGCAACTCATTCGATGATGCTTAAGGTGAGCGGGGATTGTGCGTAGACCCGTACCTTCTTGTGTCTCACTGAAACCGCGGAGAGTAGAATATGAAGCAGCCCATTCATTGGTGTAGATCCTTAAAAAGGAAGTGAAGCAGACCATTGAATAGGTTGCGGATTCGAAGACCATGAGTTTGTGCTTAAACTGAACAAATAAAGGAATTGACAAGTGTGCTTAATTGAGTCTATGCCATGTTAAGTTCAGGAAGTTGAATCATATGTTCATTGATCTATACTCCCTCTTGAGGCATTCACCTCTAGAAAGAAAGATTCAAGTCTGCATTCTTAGAGACCAGCTTAGGCATTAGGGATTTGAGGACTGGATGCTAAGCTTGTAGGCAAGTATATGGTGAGAGTCATAATGGAACATTGGTTCGCTTGTGGTTTACAGTTTCAACCTGTCGAGGTGCTTGATTAAGGCTAGATATTCCATGCGTCTTCAACCTCTTTTCCTTCTTAGTTCATTGCACTTGCTTAAGGCCAAGCAAGAACTAAGTTTGGGGGAGTTGATATACATGCATTTTACCCCATTTTAGCTGCATAATTCACATCCATTTGCATTCATTCTCATTGCATATTTAGCATTTTAGAGTCCTTTTAGGCTTGCACTGCATTCATTTTGCATACACGTTGTATTTGGAGCATCTCGGGTACCTTTGAGCTTATTTGGAGCATTCTGGAGTTGATTTGGCACAAAGACTGCAAGGATCAGCCTAAAACAAAGCGCATGAATAGAAGACCTTGCAAACTAAAGATTTCACATGCCTCTCCAGTCCAACTCGCCACTCAAGCTTGCTAGTCAGACTAGCGAGTGCAGCCAAGAAGAACAAGGCCAAACTGCAAACTAAAGCATTCACAGCTTGAACTCGCCTAGTGACCAGCAAGCTGAACATATTGGAAGTGCCAGTATCCTGAAGGCCAGAGTTCAATTCGCCACCCCAACTCGCCTGTCAGAGTGAATAATGCCAGTATCCTGAAGCTGAATGCTGTAACTCGCCACCCTAACTCGCTAGTAAGCAGTGAAGCAGCACCAACCGACTTCATTCTTTTGACTGACATTATCTTATGCTGACTCGGACTAGGGCTTTTATTTTGGGGATCTATAAATACCCCTTAGAATGAAAAAACGTTGTAACCTAGTTTTTACTCTTTTTTTGGCTAGACCTGAAGCAGTTTCTTATTGCCTTTATCATTGTTCTTTGCCTCATTGATGAAAACTTTGGATCTTAGTTGAATTTCAAGTTTGGTTAGTTAATCAATCTCATTTTTAGCTTATATTGTAGTTTTTCATTATGTATTTCATTCATATGCTTGCTTTTGTGTTTTCCACCATGCTTAGTGAGTAGTTTGCTTAGGGTTTTGTGAGAAGATGGAGTAGATTTAGGTCCGACCATGGGGTTTCTTATCTCATTTGTAATTTCCAGATCAAAAACCTTTTCCAGTTTAATGCAATTTCTGTTTCCAGTTTAATCTTGTCAATTTTCTTCTTTGCTTTCTGATTATGTTGCTTGTTTTGTATTCTGAGTTTTTGCTTTTGTTCAT
>OVAX01003677.1:0-17933 GCA_900406405.1 Lepidium africanum | reverse complement strand
CCAGATTGAGAGTAATTCGGTATTGCTCTGCTGTTCTTAACCAGCAATTAATTATTGTGTGTCGTTTTGTATTTATAATAGATATGTTAAAAGCTTAAAGGATTTGGGACTTTCAAGAAATTTGACAAATTCAAGCCGGAGGTCTGGTTTATAGAACGTAGTGGTTGTGTCAACCACATAGGCAGAGTTCATGGCGTTGGTAGAAGCTGGAAAGGAGGCTTTGTGGCTGAAAAGCATAACTTCTGAGCTTGGTTTTCCATAGAAATCTGTTGACATCTTTTGCGATTCACAGAGAATCCTAAGCATATGCTTGGCAAAAAATAGTGTTATGTGTTTGTTGTTTATGTGAGACAGTGGCATGTATAGTGTTATGTATACAATCCATAACCTAAATTCCACTACTAAAATTTTTTTTTAAAGCTACCATAATATAGCAGGTAGGAATCGAACCATGATGTCAAATCATTAGCTGGATCACCAGATTGAGAGTAATTCGGTATTGCTCTGCTGTTCTTAACCAGCAATTAATTATTGTGTGCCGTTTTGTATTTATAATAGACATGATTTTCTAATAGACATCATGAACGAACACTTGAAGGATTTTCTACCTTATTCCATTTTCTAATTCAATGTTTGTATTACATTAGATTATTAGTTTGGCCATTAAGAAAGGCCCAATAAAAGGTAAATTAAAATTTTAAGTTGTATCACACAAATCTCTAATGATATGTGTTAAAATTATATATTATATTACGTTATATTCAAGCATAGATATTTTAACAAATATATTTTGGAATCTGTTGATGGATGTGCCTCAGCAAATCTAGACCCATGACTAGAATTGAAGAAAAGAAAGCGAAAATGGGCTAGGATGACTCACAAGCCCATAAGCAGAAAAAGAAAGATCTAGCGATTGAATCAGAGCGCTACTAAGGAAAGAAAGTCATCTCATCAAATTCGAGAGGATATTAGATACAATGAATACAAGATCGAATCCCGTTCAATCCCAAAAAAAAGGGAATCAAGACACCGAAAGTCCTAGGAGAAGAAAGTGTATTAATAGGAGATAAGAGTCGAGAGGAAAAGTATCAACAATTATACTAAAAACACTGAGAATAGAAATAACTAGTATTGTATTGAAAAACAACTTGACTCTCAGCAAATAACCTGTCGGTTTATTTGTTGAATCTTTGAATAAAAGTTCTTTATTTTGATTGCTAGTTTTTGTATTAAGTAAATTCAATTACTGTTGTTTTGAATTTTTTTTGGTCAACAAGAAATCATTGGATCGACAAGGTCCAATCGATAATCAAAGTTCTCCAATAAGAGTAGGATGAAATTCGAACTCACCACCTGACACCTAACTAAATCAGGAGCAACCCAATTGAACCATCTGTTTTTTTGAGTTGTTTTGAAATTTCAGAAATGTTAATGTAGTTTAACTTATTATTTCCCCTTTAAAATGTACAAGGATTTAAAATCCTATGATTTTATGTGCTATTTCGGTTTAAAATGAACATAATTTATGTTATTGAAAGAAAAGACCCGATAGATTTTCTTTTAGACAATTCTTTTAATAATAATAACAAAATTCTCGAATACATGGAAACCAAACAAAAAGCATGAAGAAAATTTTCTAAAAAAAAACCAAAAAGACACCAAAAATAGAGAGAGGTCAAGCTTCAAAATTCCCGAATATGGAGACAATAAAAAGCGAAATGAAAGGTGACCCCAAAAAAAACGAGAAAAAACAGGAAAACCATTTGTCCAAAACAAACGCTATAAAAGTGCCTTCAAACATTTCCACAACTCGAAATTCAAACCCCAAAGAATAATTTTAATAACAATAAATCAATTAACCCTGCCAAAAATACCTTAAAAAAAATCTAAAGCTGTTTATCTGAATCATATATTGTTTATTGTTATGCGAGGGGTTAACTTCTTGGCCGCGTGCCTTTACCTGGCCGCAGCCGTAGCGGTTGTGGTCCGAGCCGAAGACCCTTACTTCCACCACGTGTGGAATGTGACCTACGGAACCATGTCTCCTCTCGGCGTTCCACAGCAAGTCATTCTCATTAACGGCCAGTTCCCTGGTCCCAACATCAACTCAACCTCTAACAACAATATTATCATCAATGTCTTCAACAACCTCGATGAACCTTTGCTCCTCACATGGTAATAATACTTTTCTTATAAAACATCCTGATCAATTAGTGTCTTTATAATATATGTATATTATTCTTGGTATTAGGAATGGGATCCAGCACAGGAAGAACTGTTGGCAAGATGGGACTCCAGGGACAATGTGTCCGATTATGCCTGGCACCAACTACACTTACCATTTCCAGCCTAAGGATCAAATCGGAAGCTATTTCTACTACCCGACCACCGCGATGCACCGTGCAGCTGGTGGATTTGGTGGACTCCGTGTTAACAGCCGTCTCCTCATCCCTGTCCCTTATGCTGACCCGGAAGATGACTACACTATCTTGATCGGTGACTGGTACACTAAGAGCCACGCTCAATTAAGAAAATTCCTTGATGGTGGTCGTACTCTTGGCCGTCCAGATGGTATTCTTATCAACGGAAAGTCTGGAAAAGGCGATGGATCCGATGCGCCTCTTTTTAACTTGAAACCTGGAAAGACCTATAGGGTTAGGATATGTAACGTGGGTCTCAAGACATCTCTAAACTTCAGGATTCAGAATCACAAGTTGAAGCTTGTTGAGATGGAAGGATCACACGTTATCCAGAATGATTATGACTCTCTTGACGTTCACATTGGTCAGTGCTATGGCACAATCCTTACCGCTAATCAAGAACCTAAAGATTACTACATGGTCGCATCCTCTAGGTTTTTGAAGTCAGTTATAAGCACAACTGGTCTTCTTCGTTACGAGGGGGGCAAAGGTCCCGCATCTTCAGAGCTACCTGCTGGTCCAGTAGGATGGGCTTGGTCCTTGAACCAATTCCGATCTTTCAGGTGGAACTTGACTGCTAGTGCGGCCAGGCCTAACCCTCAGGGATCTTACCACTACGGAAAGATCAACATCACACGAACTATCAAGCTTGTGAACACTCAAGGCAAGGTTGATGGAAAGCTAAGGTACGCATTGAACGGAGTCTCGCACACTGACCCTGAAACCCCATTGAAGCTTGCCGAGTACTTTAATATTGCTGACAAGGTTTTCAAGTACGACTCCATCACAGATAACCCGACCCCGGAACAAACCAAGAACATCAAGATCGCTCCAAATGTTCTTAACATCACTCACCGCAATTTCATCGAGGTGGTGTTTGAGAACCACGAGAAAAGTGTTCAGTCTTGGCACTTGGACGGTTACTCCTTCTTTGCCGTTGCGTAAGTAACCAAATTCTTTCTTTCATAACAAGTAACCATTGGATTTAAACTGATTATCAAATTTACTTTGTTTCAAAGTGTCGAGCCAGGGACTTGGACCCCAGAGAAGAGAAAGAACTACAACCTCCTAGACGCAGTGAGCAGACACACAGTTCAAGTCTACCCAAAGTGTTGGGCAGCGATCTTGCTCACATTCGATAACTGTGGTATGTGGAACATTAGATCTGAGAACACTGAAAGACGTTACTTAGGACAACAACTCTACGCAAGTGTCTTATCACCAGAGAAATCACTAAGAGATGAATACAACATGCCTGAGACAAGCCTCCAATGTGGCCACGTCAAGGGTTTACCTAAGCCTAACCCTTACGCAGGAGCTTAATTTAACTTTTACGAAACATTACATTATAACGCAACAAAAGAGTTTTGATTCTTCCGTTGATTCGATCGATTAAGAGGCATTTGCACGACGTTTACCCAACGAATTTATTTTCTGTTTTTTTTTTGGTCTTTCTTTCTTAATTATTTTATTTATCAAATTAAAGTTTTTAAAGTATATGGTTTATACGTATATACATGAAATTGGATTGTATGTATGTCTATCCCTTAAGTAAATTTTTTTCTTTTAAAAAGTCGCATTAACCTTCTCTTTTTTTTGTTTGTTCTTCATTTTTTGTAACGCGTTTGTAATGTATTATAATCTTCAATGAAATAAGCAGAGAAAATTTCTTTGTCTGACATCAAGTAGTCTTCTTAATACATTTACCTAGTCGCCGAGCTCGATAGCAAACAAAAATTCACTAGTCTCGTAAAGGTTTGACATATTCCAATGGATAATCAGAATATACGGTACAGGGGAAAAGATCATTTAATTCCTCAACTTTCTCTAATAGCATTTTTATTCCTAAACTTTATGAAATGCAAAAAGATTACCAAACTTTGAGTTGACTGTGAAAAATGGGATTGGAAAATTAAGTTATCAATTTAACAGATGCCGTTAAGTAAATTTAAAATCCCTAAATTGGTTCTTCTTTTATATTTTCCCCTACATTCAATACTTCTTTAATTTTTTCTTATAGACAAATCAGCAAAACGGCTTCGATTTATGTCTCTTGCAGTAACCTCAACTACATTGCTAATGGTGATCGGCTCAATCCCAATACGGGCTAAACTATCGGTTAATATCTAGACTGAGAACGAACAAAAAAAAAAAATCATAATTCTTAAGAACTCGGCTAGGTAATTTGAGAAAGACTCACTCCTCGTACTGCAAGCATCTTTACAACTTACATTCTTCAATATCTTATTTACAGAAATTATTAAATTTAACTAGACAGCTTAATATTAAACAGGGCATAAAGGTAGAAAAGCTTTGAGTATGTATGCTGCATCATCTTTTCATATTACAAGGTTCGGAAAATGAAAATTATGATTAATATGTGAACAAAAATTTTTACAAAAAGATAACTTTGTAACGACGTATTTTTCCGATAGCCTAAAACCGTGTAAGATAAGCAACAAACATAATCATAAGTATGTCCCTTTAATATCGTCGACTGAAATGGCTGTACAGTTATATACACTGAATTACTGACAACAAAAATCAGAAGAAAATAACAAATTTCGAACCTTCTTGATCTCCTTGAAATCGACAATGTTTCATATCTTTAAGGCTCCTTATCTCGTAATTCTTCGACCAAAGGTGTTTCCTTGAGCGTAAAGTCATCGAGACTGTCGTTCTCTGTATTAACCTGAACAAGCTCTTTGAACATTGTTATCACTTGAATCATAGTTGGTCTTTTGAAGGGCCGGTCGTCCAGACACTGAGACGCAATCTTCAAGTAATGAAACAGCTCAACATCGCCAGATTTCTCTGTTACTAACTCCGGGTCAAGAATCTCAGCTCCTCTATTCTCTTTGTACAGCTGTTTAGCCCATCCTACCAGGTTGTTGTCTTCACCGAACTCATCTGGATCTATCGGCTTCTTGCCTGAGAGAAGCTCTAGAAGTATGACGCCATAGCTGTATACATCTCCTTTGGTAGTGCATCGAAAACTCTGGTAATACTCTGGTGGAACGTACCCTGGAGTACCAGCAAGCGTGCTCACGCTCAAGTGTGTGTCCAGAGCGTTCACCAGCCTCGCCATACCAAAATCTGAGACACGTGCTACAAAATCTTGGTCTAGAAGAACATTGCTCGACTTCATATCCCTGTGGATAATGTGAGGAATGCAGCTATGGTGCAAGAACGCTAGCCCACGCGCAGCTCCTACTGCAATCTTCTTCCTCGCGGTCCAATCAAGAAAGATTCCACCCTTCTTTATCTTTTCATGTAGAACAGTCTCTAAGCTTCCGTATCTCATGTACTCGTAGACAAGAAGTCTCTCTTCTCCAATCTTGCAATATCCAAGAAGAGGTACCAAATTTCGATGTTTAATTTTTCCAATTGTCTCCATCTCCGCCATGAATTCTCTATCACCTTGTCCCGTGACTTGAATCAGCTTCTTGATTGCTACAACAGATCCATCAGCAAGTTGAGCCTTGTAGACATCTCCAAACCCGCCTGATCCGATCATACTACTAGCACTAAACCCGTTTGTGGCTTCTAAAAGATGTGCAAAAGTAAGTTTTCGCAGGGGCTTCTCAAAGGTTGCAACGTTGATGCTTAACGGTTCAGCAACGCTCGAGAGCTTCCAACTGCTGCTACTAGATGTGGGAAGACTCTCCATGTACTTCTCTCTCTGTTTTTCCTTCTGCTGAACCTTCCTTACTCTGTAAAGTGCTATAATTAGCATCACAATACACA
Source organism: Lepidium africanum (assembly GCA_900406405.1). Classification (NCBI taxonomy): domain Eukaryota; kingdom Viridiplantae; phylum Streptophyta; class Magnoliopsida; order Brassicales; family Brassicaceae; genus Lepidium; species Lepidium africanum. Next base: position 11,766 of record OVAX01003677.1, on the reverse strand, counting down.
TGAAAGAAAATACAATTCCAGTGATCACCCCAGTCGTGATGCTTTGCTTCTTAGGGTGACCATGAGATCTCGTGGTCCGGACACCAGAGCTGCAAGGTGGCAAAGGAACCCCGCACAGGCCAGAGTTGTTGGCATATCTTGTGACTGGGAACGTCGTAAGTTGGCCTCCGAATGGGATTGGTCCGGTTAGATTGTTGTTAGAGACGTCTAAGTCGTTAAGAAAAGAAAGTCCTCCAAGTGATCCAGGTAAGAATCCTTGGAGATCGTTGTGAGATAGATCAAGAACCCCAATTGCTTTCAGTCCCCCGACGCTATCTGGTATGGTTCCGGTTAACAGGTTATGTCCCAGATTCAAGACTTGAAGGTATTCCATCTCACCATAATTCAAAGGAATAGAACCTGAAATCGCATTGTAGGAGAGGTCCAGGTAGATCATGCTCCCGTTGCTGGTGAACATGTACACAGTCATGCCTGAGTATATCCGAGTGGCAGGACATGAATGAACCATCGGAAAATGTTCTAACCGCTCTGCACGAATGCCTTCAAACTCAACTAAACCCCCTGCACCTCGGCAATCTGTTCCACCTTCGTTCCTCACAAACGCAAACTGTTTACCAGAAACACGTCCGGCCATTACCAATCCAGCCTGGCTTGCAAGTTCAGCAGGGAGATTCCCAGTTAGATTATTGCTATTAAGATCAAGCCAGATTAAGCTCTTACATTTCCCGAGCTCACGTGGAATATTCCCGGTCAAAGTATTGTTTCCGAGTTGCAGAATGGCTAATTTCTCGAGATTTCCAATTGCTCTCGGGATTTCACCGGTAAGAAGGTTACTAGAAAGGGAGATCCAAAGCATATTGGTGCATATGGAGATTGATTCTGGAATAGAACCGGTTAAGAGATTGTTGTTAAGGATCAAAGTTTCCAAATTTCCTCCATCAACACAAATGCTGTCCGGGATTCGACCAGTGAGATTGTTCGCCCACATAACTAAATCGGAGAGATTTGGTAATGTCCATATCTCCTTCGGAATATCACCAGTGAGAGCATTGAAGCTAAGATCAATTGTTCTCAAGCTCTTGCAGTTACCAAGCTCCACAGGAACATGTCCTGAGAGGTAATTGTTGGCAATAAGTAACTTCTCCAGAACCGACGAGCTTTGTAGAGAGCAAAAGCCAGTAGGCACTTCTCCAACTAACTCGTTTGAGCTCAGATCAAGAACTCGTAGATTAGTACAGTTGATGAGTGAAATCGGAAAAGAGCCAGAAATTTCGTTGAATGGCACGTAAAGATGCGAGATTCTAGAGAGTTTACTCACGACGGTGCTTAAAAAATCGCCGGAGAGCTTATTGTTTCCCAGATTTAAGTTTTGTAAGGAGCCACAAGAGGTGAATGTTTGCGGGAGCTGACCGGTGAGACTGTTGCCGGAGAGATCGAGCACCTCTAGCGTTCGGCAAAGCAGAGAAAGCTCCGGTGGAATCTCGCCGGCGAAACGATTGTGTGCGAGAGAGAGCTGCTTCAGGTTCTGGAAATTTCCCCAATATCCATCACCGAGAATTTTACCAGCGAGACTGTTCCGAGAGAGGTTTAGCGTTTCCAGGAACTTACAATTTGCCAGACTACTCGGGAAACTATCGCCGGAGAGGTTGTTCATTGATAAACTGAATACAGTGAGGTTCTCGCAGAGTCCGAAATCGAGACGGGAGAACTCGCCGGAGAAATTGTTGTTTGATAGATCAAAGTGTTTCAGAGACGCCGGAAAATCAGCTATATAAGTCTTCGGAATCTCGTCGGAGAAGAAATTATTCGAGAGATCAACTGTGGTGATTCTCTTATTACTCGTCGATAAAGAAGCCTTCAGTTTCCCGGCGAGCTTGTTGTTGGAGAAATTGACAGAAACCAAATTCAAACATCTAGAGAAAACGTAATCCACCATTAAATGATCAGAAATCAAATTTGAAGATAAATCCAGAACCTCGAGGGAACATCCTGAAGAACCAGAGGAGTCTCCCGAGGAGAAGGAATTTCCTTGCAAATAAAGATCCCGAAGACTCGGTAAAGCTGTGAGGTTATTGAGAAATAGGGTTCCGGTAATGCCACCGTTTCGCAGATCGAGACCAATGACTCGACCATCGTCAGAGCAAGAAACGCCTCGCCAAGAACATGGGTCACGACCCGACCCGGATTTCCAATTACTCAGAAAGTTTTTGGGATCCGACTTGACGGAGACTTGTTTAAACGCCGTTAACAGAGCAGTTTCGCTAACGTCGTCACTGATGATTAGCCGTCTGCCATGAACTACCACCATTAGGAATAAGAGGAACAAGTAGAAGATCACGAACTGCCATTGTCGTTGCATCTTTTTAGCCCACCAAGTGTTCGATCTAATAATCTCAAGAGATCATCAGCGTGAAGACTGAAATTTCAATCTTCTTATCGTCTGCTTGGGATCGTTGATGGGCATGGAGAGGAACCTCAATACTCCATAAAAACCGAATCGTCCAAAAAAATCCACCTGAGAAGAGCTTGCAACACTGAAATCCAAAGTGAAATCAAAGATTAATCTTCTGAAAAGTTGGTATAAATCAAGTGTGTTGGATGAAAAAGAAGAAGATAGACATTAGACATACATGAATATGTGTTGGAGAGACAAAAGGCTGACAGGTACAGAGAAAGAGAGAGGAGAACTAAAGAGATAGAGAGAGTTCGAAGACAACAGAGATGGTCTTCGACAGTGTTGTCTCCCAAAGTACGAAGTTGCAGAGGTGGTCGGATCAAGGAAACCAAAAAAAAAAAGGGTTGATTTCAACCCAAAAAAAAAGAAGAAAGAGCTGTTTTAAGATTCCACCAGCTTTTACATACACAAAGTAAGCGTGTTTAGTACGACCACTACACAGAATAGAGAACAGAAAAAGAAACGAAGAGATGCTTTTGTAATTGCTTGACTAAATGAGAAGCAGTGAACTGTCCTCTGGTATACTCGTGAGTCGTGACAGCTTTAGATAGAAATGAAGAAGAAGAAGAAGTTGTCTCAATTTCCTCTTTGCGGGAAAATTTGTTAAAGCGAAAAAGAGAAGACATTTGGCAAAGAGAGGAAAAAGAGGAGAAAATAAAGCTATAGATGACAAAACAAAGAGACTAATCCTACGTGAAAAGAGGATGCATAATTATTACTATATTATATTCTAAGACTAATTTTGTTCTCCTACTAATTAATCCCACATTCCAACCTAATACCATTCCTCCAATTAATTAATTTAATCTTTAAAGATATCTGTCAATAGATCAAACTTAACGTCAATTGACTTAAATTCGAGTTTTACAGGTAATAAAGAATCTTTACAAATCTAGCAAGGGTTCGGTTCTGTTTTGTGGGGGACTAGATTTGTTGCTTTTTATTGTTCTTATGATTATCAATGAAATCTCTAAATTCGATTGGTATTTCTGCAACATGTAAATTAGAATTTGTTCGATGTATATTTCGTTTTTTCATAGTATAGTTGGAATATATGCATCTCTTAACAATATCAATTATTGGATCAGTAAGAGTCCGTCTATAAAGCAAATTTCTTAAATTTTAAATTCCATCTAGGACTACTCAGTTTTTTGGAATCAAATTCGATAAAATTTGTATGTATAAGTAAATGGTTAACCAAGATATTTTTCCATTGCAACTTAATTTCTTTATAATTTACGGGAAAAAATCTGCATGTCATATTACGGAAAAAAAAGGAGAAATTCAAAACTGGAAACTACAAATTTTAATCATTTAATAATAGAAAACTCTAAATCAGATAGAGACTTAAATTCACAGCACTACCATTCTTGTAATTTTCTACGCGTGTATGTAAGTTTGTAACCCTACAAGCACAAAACACTAGCTTCGTGCAATACAAAACATATTATGTTCTTGTCTATGCCCCTCTTTACTTTTCATTTCAGGATTACGCCCACACGTGTTCTTTGTATTTATGACTTTACCCCTCAAACTTTCACACAATTTTCAAAATAAATGATCCGATCCATTATTTTCTTCTATTTCAATCAAGTCACCAACTTTACCAAATTTTGTTTAATTATACATCTCCGTTTATCAAATCAAAATAAATGCATGAAACGTAAGTGTTTCTATATTGACATGATTATTATTTCCTCAAATGTTGACTTAGACGTGAGAGCAACTAATTTTTGGTAGGTACGAGTTTAAGCTAAGAATAATCACGGAGCATCTGTTAAACCGGCCTTGTTGAATCTTTTAAAACCTCAACAAATTCAAAGTTCGCAAAAATTTAATTTAAAAAAAAAACAAATTCAAAGTTCGTAAAACAACCAACACACGCACGTATAAATCCTTATTTAAAATAAGAAATTAAATTCTCGTAATTATTTGTTAAAAAATGGGATGATATTCATGATTTGTTTATAACACAGTGATACATCGTGTTTAAACTGCACGTGCCTAATATATGATGAACTTAAAATTTGCACTGCTCAGGTAGTTGCGCCGAACAAACCCAAAAGAACTTAAATTTAGATCATTCATTTCGTTTCTATCTAACTTTACCTAAACACAAATAGACTACTTACAATGGTGTTGAAAGTGTGGTGTTTGAAATTTTTTTTTCAACTATTAAATAATTTGAGAAAGATGTAATTGTTTGTGAAAGTTGAAGGATTAAACTATCTTGAAAAAATTCAACAGCATGAAACTCAAATTTGTTGGTCATAACACCACGTGTCACGTGGTGAATGGTTAAATTTTTTTATTTTTAATTGTATATGGATAAAACACATGTCGCAGATTTTTTTTTCACCACAATTATTTGAGAACAATTATCTTATAAAATATTTAATATAAGATTATGAAATTTATACCAAAATTCATCATTTTTTATTTTTTATAAATAGAGACTAGTTTCACTCAATTCAGACACAAAAAAATCATATTTTATATTGTATTTTTGCTATCAATCTATTTTTAGGGAAATGTATCCTAATAATAACCCTTATAGCTCCCAAAATTCTTCTAATTACCCTTTTGACTACCAAATCCCTACCAATAATCAGCTTCAAAATCAATCTTCCAACCATCGTATTTGTATTTTAAATTTTCGTATTTTTTTTTGTTTTGAAACGACTTTTTTTTTCCGTCTAAACATAACTTTTATTAATAAGAAAATAAAATTACAACAAGCCTTGGAAATTTGTAAAGATATAACAAAAAAAGTTGCGCCCTGTTTTCTTGATATTTGTTTTGTCCGTCAATTTTGGAAGGCATTCTTGCTTAGGAAACATTTTCATCCCGTTATGCATTCGAAAGCCAAAGGTTGTGATCTATCTGTTACATCGCGAGACCTTTAATATGATCAAAACTGTCATAAAGAAAGAGGTTTACTTCTCCTTGGTTGTAGTAAACTCCCGTGCTTGTTTAAATGACTTTAATCATATTCCAATTCTCCCTTTATTCTCTTCTCCATCATTTGTGTATTGATTCCATGGTGGTTTTCATGGTGGTCGTAGTTGCTTCACCAAATTTGAAGAGAGAAGGGTTAAGCCTCAGAACACCCATTGAGAATGGGTTTGCACGAAGTCGATAAGACCAATACAGGAGAATTGATCAACACGAGAATTAAAGAGACTTGTTGCAAGTAAACAAGTGATTAATCTCGAAGAAGCCGCCATAATCCGCTGAAAAACACTCTCCAGAAAAGAGAGAAGGTCGTTAACAAGGAAGAGGCACGAAGACCAAGAAAGAAGGAAAGGTTCGTCAAGACTATTGTAGACGTTGATGATTGGATTATCATCAGTAACCGAATGAATATCCGGTCCAGGGAATTGTCCGTTGGTTAAAATACCCTGTTGACGAACACCAAGTGGATAGATATCGTCACTTATGACATTCCATTCATAAAATTCAAACAGATCTTTCACCGTAACAACGGTGAAGAGAAGTGAGATTCCAATGACTAACACATCGTTAAATGAAGTATTAACCACCATTTTAGTTGATGATAATGGGAGGCTACGTCTTTTCATCAAAAGGACTCTTTTTATTTTCAATTTTTTTTTTTTTTTTTTGTCAACAATCAATTTTTATTATTTATAAGTATTTATTTATAACCATAAAAATTAAAACACAAATATAAATATAAAATTAAATTAAATTAGTGGGGTATAATATTAAATTTTATTAAATAAAATTATTGTAGCGAATAAAAATTGAATGAGTATTGAATTTTGAGGTGGAAAATAAAAAGATGATGTGGAAAAAAAAGAGATAATGTGGAAGGTTTAGAGTTTAAGAAATACATATGTCATTCATTATATGCGTATATAATATAATTATATGAACAGAACATTATAAATATGTAATAATTAAATTGAGCATTGTGTCGATTATAGGCGACATTAACATGTACTATAGCGAATAAACTAATGGGAAGAGACCAAAATGATGTCGAAGTCCTCCTTTCACGTATTGCATATTTTATACATATAGAAAAAAGAAAATGAGTATTTGATTTTAATAGTTTGGCGTGTAGGATGTGTTTTGAAAATTTGGTAGACGTCCAAAAAATAAAATATAGTGAGGGTCCAGGAAAATATAATTAATTGGTACCAGTAAATAAAAATGAATAAATAATGGAGAGTGGGGTTGGGAGGTGGGCCAATGGGTTGCAATTTTGTCAGTTTCTTCGGCCGCACGGGCGCACATCTTGTGACTTCCATAGATTCTATCGTCTCCATTTCTTTTTTATTCTTACAAGAGTTATTATTTAAGATTTTTTTGTTTAAATACACAAAACTAGTTAAAAATGGGGAAGTCTCAAAGAAAAGACGAAAAGTCGGATATTATATGAAAATCTTAGCCGTCATTTTCATGCATTGATAATATTTTTGTTTTCTTAAAAAGCGGAATCATCGCATTCAAATCTGCCTGATTTTTGGTATAATTCTCTCCTTTTTCACATAAATTTAATCGTCTTTAATTTCTCTTACCTTGTTCGTTCTCAACTACACTTATTTATACAGCATTCAACAGTACTCGTTTTACATTTTTTAGCTATTAACTTTGACATCAGTCTTTTAATCCCTTCACATTACTATGTAATTGATTAAAAAAAAATTTTAACATGTAAATTTTAACATATAAATCCTAGTTGGCTTGTCTCTGATATAGCTTGATATTAGGTGGAGGTTCAAATCTCACCAGTTCCAGTGAGAACAATTTGGCTATGGATCGAAGTTTTGTCGATCCCATTAATTGAAAGAATGAGTAAAGTTGACAAAAAACTCATATTTTTTTATTCAATTATTGATAAAAATAACGGCTATGAATAAATGCACTTGTTTTTTTGTTTTTGGTTTTTGGATTTTAGATTTTAGATTTTGGATTTTAGATTTTGGTTTTAGTTTTTAAATTAGTTTTCATTTTCAAAATTAGAAAATTTGGATTTTAGTTTTTAGGCAAATCAACGTTGAATTCTCAAAAAGTTTTTCCTATTTTTAGGGAAACCAAAAACTTGCATCATAATATCTAAAATAAAAATTATTTATGTAAAATTATGATTAGTTAAAAAATAGTTTTTTTCAAAAACAAAAACTAAAAACTAGTTTAGAAACTACTCCAAATCAAAACCAACTTAGAATCGCAAAAATGTTTCATTGTTTTTGTATATCTTATTACAATGCAAGTAATAATGAGCTAATCTATCGTTCTACAAACTTCAGCCAATTGGATTCGCCTTTTCGTATTCGGTAATTTACCTGTCTTATACTGGATATTCATTTATGAGTACACTATGTTGTTTATTTCTCTGAAAAATAGTTAAATAGTAAATAAAGAAATTGTATGTATTTCGTGAAGACATCAACTTCTATGCAAAGTCCATAGTTAGGTAGATTTAGGTTGAAATTAAGTTCCTCGCTATAAATCTAACTTTGAATTTAAAGAACGTTTAGAATACAAATATAAATAGACGCATCATCCAGTCTAAATAAATGAGTACTGAGTGATGAGTCAGTATTAGTAAATCAACGAAGTGAAAGTGATCTCTTCTTCGTTGAGAAGTCAATAGCCGACCCGTTGTATATCTTGACGTTTTAAACCTTTAAATTTTAAGGTTTTTGGAAATGCGACAAATCCTTAAAACCTTAAAATTTGAGGTTCTGAATAGTGCAACCTCAAATTTGAAGTTTCACTATTCAAACTTTTAAAAGTATTGAATATTTATGATTTAGTCTTTTGATTTATAAGTAATTTTAGTTTTGCTATTAACTTTTGTTTTATATTAATTAAATCCACTAATATATAATCAAAATTTTTAATCTTGAATAAATATTACATAACATCAAATAAAATATTTTACAAACAAAAAAAATACATAATTTTTAATACAAATTACAAAATAAAAGAAAAATTACAAATTTTAAGACAAATTACAAAATTAAAGACAAATTACAAAATTCAAAACAAATTAGATGAATACAAATATTATAGGTTGTTTTACAATACTAGTATTCGGGTAAATCTGATCCGGAGCCTCCACTATCACCATGATATTGTCCATAAACATTTGGAGTAATAGGAGGTTCTTATTGTGGTTTTTCTTGATTTTTTTTTGTATGATTCTTGCTTTTTCAGATCGTAAAAACTCACGCGTAATAACATCATTAACAATGTTTGAATGGTTAGCAATGTATTATTTTCCATCTCACGTTATTTCAAGGCTAATTTTTTTGCTTGGTTCAACAGTTTTTAGCTCGCAATCTAAAAATAAAAAATAAAAAGGCCTATTTATCCATTTAAAACGGATTAATCGACCATATATGGGAGCATTACGGAAATATTGATATTTAGTAATGATATTATATGTGTAATATATGTTTTATTATTATATATGTAATTTTTAATCATCATGCAACTTTATATTTTCATGTAATATTGTGTGTAATATTTTTAATGTATGTTTTATGTATAATTATGAAGTTTTATTATTATTTTAAACTTTTAATAATGTTTGGGATTATAATACAAATTAGTAATAGTTTTGAGGTTTTTTTGAGGATCATTGTTGAGGTTTTACCACTCTCAAAATGAGGACCTTGTTAGAAATACCCTAAGGGACTCTACCGCACGGTTCTCTTCCCATTGCATATCTTTTGACTTTCATTATCACTACAAGAAATGATGCTAGATTGTGACTGGTATTTGTAAAATTCTGATCGGTTATCGATTAAAATTGACCAAAAATAAATTAGACCGGTCAGTAGCAGCCACAAACTATTGACCAATTCTGATCGGTTTAAAATTTTTAATAAATCCGGTCAGTCTCAGTTGATAATTTGTGACTGCTATTGACCAGTCTAATTTTTTCCCCATAAAAATAAAAAAATAAAATCGGTCGGTAGCGATCATAAATTACCGACCGAAACTAACCAGATATAAAAAATTTTTAATCGGTCATCTGGTCAGAATCGATTGGTAATTTGTGATCTCCACTAACTGGTCTAATTTTTTCCCTGAAAAAAATGAAAACCGGTAGGAAGTGGTCACAAATTACCGACCAAAACTAACCAGTGTATACCAGTCAGTAATTTGTGACCGTTTCTGACTGGTATGACTGTTTTTGGTAAAAATATATTACATTATGCAGATGTCATTTTCATTTCTAACCAAAAATTAGGTCGATGACAGCCTTTAAAATTGAAGAAATTTTATCTAGTTATTTTGAACTATTATAAGTTATGTTTTGTATTTATGGTTGTTGTCACAAACGATCGGTAATTACCGACCGAAATCGACGGGTCAAAGGCTGAAAATTTTTCCACCAAAATTTTTGCCATCGGTTCAACTACATCTATCCACGGGACGATATGTGTCCAATTTAGTTTGTGACCGGTTCTGACCGGGTTTTCCGGTCAGAGGTTCTTCAATTTATTAAATAACATCTTCGTCTTCTCCAAAACGAGACGAATAGTTTCTAGAGAGTGTTGGTTGCGACTGAGCTGTTTCCTGCGAGGTAACCATCGATTTCGCCGGTGATTTCACAAGTTCTCACCTTCTTTAATCCTTTGACCCTAAACGCCTCTAATCATGTAAGTTTTCTAAGTTTTTTCAACTTTTTTTGGTTTCTTCTTAGATCATGCTCTGTGGATGAAATTTCTCGGATTAGAGTTTTTTAGGATTTAGTGTTTAGGAACCACATATTATGTTTATATTGTTTGATTATGCTTGAATATATGTTGTTGTGGTATTTAGAGCTTGATTTTGTGTGTATTCAATTGTATCTTCGATGGGTTAGAGTATGCTAAGCTTATAGGCGAGTATGCAGTTAGAGTCATAATGGAACATTAGTTCACTTGTGGTTTACAGTTTCAGCTTGTTAAGGTGCTAGACAGGCAAGTTAGATAGTCCTTGCGTCTGCAACTTCTCTTCCAGCTTAGTTCATTGCACTTGCTTGAGGCCAAGCAAGGACTAAGTTTGGGGGACTTGATATTCAAGAATTTTGCCCATTTTAGCTTCATAGTTTGCATATGTTTTCATTCATTTACATTCCATACTTTGCATTTTAGAGTCCAATTAGGATCATTCTTGCATTTGCATAGCATTTGGAGCGTTTCAGGAACTTTGGAGCAATTTGGAACACTTTGAGTCAATTTGGAGCATTTTGGAACAAACAAGCATGAAGACTGCAAGTTAGGCCTACAACTGAAGAGCTGGAGCCAAAACACCAAAGCTGAGGATTTTACAAGCTAAGTACTCAGATCTGTCTCAGCCAACTCGCCAGGCATTGGCGAGTCCAACACCCCATACTTAGCCAAAAATTGTATTTTTGGCTGAAATCTTCATGTTCAATTCGCCATGCATTGGCGAGTCCAAGCCTAAGGACTTAGCCAATTTTCAGATTTTCAAGGTCCAACTCGCCACCAATACCCTCCTGACACTGGCGAGTTGGACAGNGGTCCAACTCGCCACCAATTCCCACCTGACACTGGCGAGTTGGACAGTCCAGACTTAGCCAGAATTCATGTTTTTGAAGCTGGGCCATTTCAACTCGCCAGAGTGTGACGAGTGCAGCCCAGATTGAGCATTTGGTAAAGTTGAATTTTCCAGAACTCGACCCCTCAACTCGCCAGACACATGAAGCAACTTAGACCGACTTCATTTTATTTGACCGACTTTTTATGTTTTGTTGACTTAAAATTAGGGCTTCCGTGTTTTGGCCCTATAAATATCCCTTTATGCCAGAAACACACAACAATTCTCTTTAACCTAGTTTTTGCCCTTTTTGGCTAGTTCCATATATTCTCTCTGCCTCTTTCTTTGTGTTCTGGCTGTTCTTGCTGTATTTCATGATTTCTGCTTGATCCTCACCTTAGGTTGTTAGATCTTGCTTTAGTTTCTTCTTTTCCGCCTTTGATTATGTTTTCTGGGTTTGTTGTTGTTCATCTTTCCATGAGTAGTGAGTAGATTCGCTAGGGCTTGGTGAGAGTAAATTTCTAGGTTTGTGACATTTTTGCATGAATATGTTCTTAGGTGGTGCTATGCTGAATGTCCTTAATGCTTGATTTGACTTGATCACTCAAATTTTGATGTGTAGGCTATTTCTAACCGAAATGTGTTCGATAATATGTTTGGCTTAGGTTCAGTTTAGGATTGATTCATTCTGGCCCAAGAGATTGAATGTTCCGAGAGTTAGTTAGTCGAGTAGGATAAGCTTGTTAATGCCAGTTTGAGCGTCTGATCACCAAAGAGATTTGGGT
>OVAX01003676.1:0-17934 GCA_900406405.1 Lepidium africanum | reverse complement strand
TAAGATTTTTAAAATTTTCATATATTCCTAATTAATTTACAAACTTAGTTGTCTATATTTTCCAAATTTGTAAGTTTAAAGTTTTAAGGACTGTATAAATTTTGTCGAATTTTGTAATTGTCGTATTTGTTTCTCAGCTAATTTACAAATTTTCAAATTTTCGGAATTCCATACGACGCATTTTGTCGATCACGTCATGGATCATCACGGGCTGGCTCATCATGTGCTAGAGCATCAGGGGCACGACTCTGATGATACACCTAGTCCACAGCGGAGTCCACCACATGTGCCGGAGACACAGCCGCAGCCGCAGCCACAGCCAATTCCGCTGATGCATGTGACGATTGAGCAGATACTGACGAATGGGAATCGAGATCATCTCCCATTTCTCGATCCAACACGGCAGGTCCCGGATTCGACATGGTGATTACTAAACTTTGAATTTTAATTAACTTTATTTTAAATTAAATTTTACTAACTTTCCTCATATTCGTAGTTAATTAAATTTATTTTAATGTTTAATTTTACTAACTTGCCTCATATTTCAGGTTTCGGATTAACCATAAGATCTGCGCATTAGTCAGGTCTTTGATTCATGAACAGCTCGATGGTGCTTATACGACATTCAACAAGTTCTCTTTGCAGCTGAAGGAGACGTGGTTCAAAACATTCGCAGTAACGAACAGTTTTTAGTATCACTTTAGAATTCTAATTGCATAATAGTTTGCTAATTTATTACGAATGACATCAACATTACCACTGGGATCTCCCACACACTCATAGTTCGCGCGAAGTTCGAGGAGCAGTGCCCTTCTTCCTACGGTGACCACGTATACAGATGGAAGATAGTGTGGGAGAAGAATTCAGAGTCACTTCCTTATGGTTGCTCGATGGCGCTATACCCAGCGTTTCAGACGTACTGGGCTCTTCCATAGACACATAAGCAGTCAGAGAGAAACAAGATTAAACGCAAAGGTGGTAAAGAGGTGGAGAAGGCGCCGGGGACGCACAACGCCGGCTCCAACTCATTTGAGTACATCGAAGAGGATCTGGTAAGTTTCAATTTAAACTATAAGTATTTCATACAATATATGCATAACATCGTTTATTTCTTTTTAGACTATTAAGACAGGGTGTGTACCAAGTTGGCTGGATACAATGAAGTTTTGTCACACCAGCAAGAAGACCGGAGCGATCGAGAACCCGAAAATTAAGCGGGTTGTGGAGAGGATTGAGGAGAGGGCAGAGGAGGTCATGACCCAACGCACGCAAGAGGAAGGTGGTCCAATTAAGCTCACGCGGGAAGAGATCAACCACATCGTCGTTGAGGTATTCTTTAATCCAATAATATTTTACTTTTATAGAATTCGTTAAATTACATTTATAATGCCTATGTAACTCTTTTTGTAGGAAACTCCTGTCTCGAAGGGACGACGTTTAAGACTAGGGAAGATGGTGACTGCCGATGGATTGCCGGCACATGTAAACCTGAGTCAAGGAATTGGTCTATCTCAGCGGGAGCGTTAGGAACTTGTTGATCTTCGGGCTGCATATGTAAACATTGAGTCGGAATTCCGTGCATATCGGGAGATGAATGAAGCGGGACAAGCAAGGAATGAAGCTCAGCTTGCCAGGCTATCACGGATGTTAGACCCTCCAACTTCTTTGCCATCAGATAACGAGACTTAGGACCCGAGACTTTAGGTGTTCGAACTTTTTTTCTTTCTAACCAAACATATTTTGTATAAAAAAATATTTTAATTTTTATAATATAATTTCTAAATTATTATTATACATATTTATTAAATAAATAATATATATATTAAAAAAATAAATAAACAATTAATTTCCCGTCGGGAATAAAACCGACGGGAACCAACAACGTGACCGACGAAACCAACGGCAAAAACCCTACCGAAACCGACGGCCACAAATCCGACCGAAACCTACGGCAATACCCAACCGAAATCTACGGCGAAAAACCGACCGAAATCTACGGCGAAAAACCGACCGAAACCTACGGCCAAAAACCGACTGAAACCTACGGCCAAAAACCCGACCGAAACCTACGGCAAAGCCCGATCGTACCTGACGGTCTCTTCCCCACCGTCACCAATGGTCATTTCCCCACCGTAACCGATGGGGCTTTTGGTCGTCGGTTTCCGTCGGGATTAGCCGACGAAACCCGACGAAACTTCAATTCCCGACCAAAGATTTGCGACGAACCATTTTTGTCGGTTTTCGTCGGAAATTGGCCATTCCCCACGGAAACGGATGGAAATGACCGTAGGGTTTAACCTAGTTTTCTTGTAGTGATAGTTCAATGGTTGAACGAGATTTTGGGAGGTTTAGGAGTTTCCATGTTCGAACACATAACTAATTAGATATAAGACAAGTTAATGATACACAAAATTCAATCATGCTGCAACAATGAAGGACACTTGATGAGACTGAACATAAAATTATAAAGATGATGGTTTTGTACAACGTAAGGTGGTGCTTTTGAAGGCAATGAAGTAAAGCTGCTGCAGAATGTTTTGCTTATAAAAGTGAAATATTGGAAGAGAAGAGAGAGTAGAGTTCCATTGAGCAACAATCTAAACCATTCTTGAGTGCAAATTACACGAGGTTAGTTCTTAGGTGAAATTACTGAGTTTGTAAAAAGGAATTGGTGAGTGTTTCGTGAGGCTTTTTCTCCGTTGTAACATTGCTCATTGTTTCTAGTGGATTCCGAGAAGAGACATAAGAAATATCATTCAAGCTGAACTGGTTAAAATCTCAGTTTTCTTTACATTTCCTGTAACCCTTCTTCTCTTTGCTTAGTTCAATAAGTATCAACATATGCTTAATTACTGTGAACTAATCAACTGAAACAGAGATTCTAAGTTGGTTTGCTTAACATTGTTTAAAGACTAAATTCTCTGCAAGTTCACAAAGGATTTGTGGCAGTATAAGATTAAGAGTACGCAAAAACAATATTAGGAAAATAATAAGATCAATGTCATAAAGAGTTCTGTTAACATTCATAAGCAAACGATCAATTAATTGAAAGTGTTAAAAAACTATGAAGTTCAAAAAGATAAAAAAGGTAACTATTAGAACCAAACTCGTGATCAGCCTGCAAGTTATTACGGAAACATAAGATTCTCAGCATGATTCATGAAGGTGAAGTATCCATCAGGGTGATCTTGACCCATCCCTAATTTTTCTTCAATTCCTTTTATCTCAACTCTTCTGTGAATTGCTGTCTCAAGATTGTAGTAGTAAACATAGAATGGACTGGTCCAACGATTTAGAACCCAACTGATTTCACCACTATCATTTATCCAAATTGATATTTTTGTCTCGTCATCTAGTTCTAGCCAAACAGAGATATGCTTCCACCATTTATCTTTCTCTGTACCATTTAGAAT
The DNA here is from genome assembly GCA_900406405.1 of Lepidium africanum. Taxonomy (NCBI): domain Eukaryota; kingdom Viridiplantae; phylum Streptophyta; class Magnoliopsida; order Brassicales; family Brassicaceae; genus Lepidium; species Lepidium africanum. The sequence goes on along the minus strand of OVAX01003676.1, from coordinate 14,521 downwards.
CCATAACTCATTAGGTCCACCACCAACAGACAATAGAGCACATAGTTTTCCCTTGTAGTTCATCAAAGCCGAAATGTAATATAGCCTGGAGTGTTTTTCTATCTCTATATAACTAAACTTTTCTGACTTAACATCAAAACATACTATCAGAATATTCTCGCAGGACCTAGCTTGGTAATACGAAACACCGTTGACGCATATCCCTTTGGTATTCTGCTCAGGGTAATGTGGGAATGAACATTTGATCTTTCTCCACGATAGTTTTCTTTTTCCTAAGGTCAGAACTTGATGCTCTCTTGAGTTAAGCGAGAGTCTGTAGTGTGACACAGTCATACACAACACCTTGTATTGTTTTACTATTGGATCATACCCGAAGAAGCTTATCAAATAATCAATGTTGTTCTCTGTTCTGGGTTTAGGTAAAGATAGTTGCTGACCCGTGCTAGGGTTGCATATTACAGGATACCTATCTCTTTCATCTCCAATTATAATCCGTGTATCCATCAAAAAGATTAAACCATGAACAGATTGACAAATGTCCTGGTACCAATCTCCAGAAAAACTCATATGATAATCTGATACAACACTTACGTTTTCATGAAGATTATTTTGAGGCTGAGGACATGAGAAGAAGTGCCACTTTCTTTCATATTCCAGAGCCAACAAACGACGTGGCTGAATCAATGATCTTGTTAGAAATAATTCCGAGAAATCTGGAAGTCGAAGTAAACACCACCATTGTTTCGACACAGCACGACAGACTGCGATGGATTTCGCAGGTAGCCTTGAGAGTATCCCGATGATGAGATCGATGGGAATAGTATCTGTGTATTCTCCTATCTTCGTTGAGATGTTTGATTTTGTGTTAAGCCGGACGATTTTACGGCTATCCATCGGATTGTTCAAAGCAAATTTAGCTCTGACTACACATAATAATTGTTATATATATACACAGGGTTCTATCGTAATTTTTTAAAAATCCTTTTCTATATTGGAAAATCGTTTTCAATCAAGTTGAAATCCTGATTATACATAATTGATGGTTAAACACGGTTTACTACTAAAAAAAAGGAACTAACCAATAGTAACTCAGATTAACAAGCTATACCAATTTGGTTCTCTAAACCCAAAGAAATTAATTTCAAAATCGAAAATCTGTTTCTCAACCCTTGAAATCGATAAAAAAATCGAGGGGATCGTTTGCCATATGAGGAGTAATCTATTAATTTGATGTGTACTCCGTTTCTTCTTCTTCTTCTTCAAGATCATTAAACTGATTCAAAACTATGTGGCAGAGAAATCCGTGAGTAATAATCACTAATCAGTGAGGGAGAAGACTACAGCTAGAAGAAGAAGCGTTGCTGCACGAACCGACGAGATGCGTTTTGTTTTTCTCCTAATTGAATGTTCTGAAATACCCTAAATTTCACTGATTCCAATTAACGTTTTTAAATTTTCAATCTCTTCATTACCATCGTGATACTGTTAGACGCCCAAAGACTTGACGTTAAAACATAAAAAAAAGACGCCAAAAGACTTGTGAATTGGTTGGCTTATATTGTAGTTAACGTAAAGTGTTGAATTCAAAGCGTAAGTTGTCTTGTCTGAAATGGTTTAGCAAACAAACATGGAAAGATAAATCGTGCATAAGTACTGGTTTTAGTTTGTAAGCTTAAACAGGAAGAGAATGACAAATTACAAAGGAAACAGGTAACAAACAAACATATCTTAGCATCAAATTTCCTATATGGTCACATTCATTTCATTCAATTACTAATCGCGAGCCTCGGTGTTGTTACAGGCAAAGATAAGGGAAATGCAAAAGAATCAGGTAATAGTTCTGATTTCATGATTACACAAAGCTCATCAATTTCTAAACTGGTCCTTTCATAGCTGAACTTTGTTAAACTATAATCTAAATCTCGTATTACATACAATTTTATATAATATATAGCTTGCATCAGTATAAATCAGTTACTACATACAGTATATTATTTGAATTAAACGGTTAAGTCTTAAACTCTTAAGCACGAGTCACATAGATTTGTATAGTTGTACGTATAAGTTGTGTATTTTTATTAGAATATAAGTTGTAATTTTTCATTTTCTCCAATCACGTTGAACACGTTGTTCAACGTTTCGTTTGTATTTATTTTAGAGTCTCGTCTTTTACGAAACAATTGTAACGTCTGTAATACGATTATTATTAGGGATTATCTGATCCTATATACCTAATCTTTGTCAAAATGTGAAATCTATACCAAAGTATTTAAAAATTTGAGAAATACCTACTTTCTAAAATAATTACAATTCTAACCTTAATAATCTGATATAAATCTCAAAAATAATAATTGATGCCAAATACGTCACTTGGGTTGTTATCGTTTAGTACCTCTCCTATCTCAAATATTCTCTTTATCGTTCATCACCAACATCATTATCATCATCTAACATTTTCTTAATGTCTTAAATTTGTACACAATCTTAGTTTGCTTTTTGTATCGTTCATCACCATTACCATCATCAATAAATGCACAAAACTTTGAACCTTGTTCGAGTTTTTAAAATGACATTGACTCTTTAAAAAAATATGTTTTGCATCTTCAGTGGAGCAAATAACAAAGAAATTCCATCTCTACACTTATATGAGATCATTATAAGATGATGAATTCAAGGATGGAAAAAATTGAAGAAGGCATCAAAGAAATTCGTGAAATTAACAAGATTATTGGATCTAAGATGGAAACAGTTGAAGTTGTTGTCAAAGGATTACAAGAAAGAGGACTTGTTCACGAAGAATTTGTGGAGTAAAATAATTTCAAGAAAGGCACCACATGTTATAACAAGCCAAGTGAAAAAAAAAAGCTGGTATGTATACGAGACCATATATATTATTGACTGATTTTCTTCTGTTTACTTCTTCTAAGCATTTGTATTTTTTTGTGATATTTTAGGTGTCAAAGTATGAATTAAAAGATATGTCAGTTGATGATTTAACAACGAATGAGGATTCCGGAGATATAAGTCAACTCATATGAACTATAAGTCAACAGTTCCAAAAAAATCGACTTCAATCACAAGTCAACAATAAGTGAAAAAAGTCTAGAGAGAAAAACAAACCAACTGAAATGAAGAAAGAATCAACACCCAACGATTAACAAATAGGTAGTTTAAACAAGTCAACTACAAGAATAAGTCAACCAATCAAAACATAAGTAAGATGTGTAAAACAAGTCAACGCATAAGAAAGTTAAGTCAACTTGTGTGAAACATAAGTCAACAATTCAAAAAAATTAACTTCAATAACAAGTCAACAATAAGTGAAATAAGTCTAGAGAGAAAAACAAGCCAACCAAAATGAAAAAAGAATCAACACCCAACGATTAACAAATAGGTCGTTTAAACAAGTCAACTACAAAATAAGTCAACCAATCAAAAGATAAGTCAGCTATGAAAAACAAGTCAACACATAAGAAAGTTAAGTCAACTTGTATGAAATATAAGTCAATAGTTCAAAAAAACCGACTTCCATAACAATTCAACAATAAGTGAAATAAGTCTAGAGAGAAAAACAAGCCGATTGAAATGAAGAAAGAATCAACACCCAACGATTAACAAATAGGTTGTTTAAAAAAGTCAACTACAAAAATAAGTCAACCAATCTAAACATAAGTCAGCTGTGTAAAACAAGTCAACACAAAAGAAAGTTAAGTCAACTTGTATGAAATATAAATCAATAGTTCAAAAAACTCAACTTCGATAACAAGTCAACAATAAGTGAAATAAGTCTAAAGAGTAAAACAAGCCAACTAAAATGAAGAAAGAATCAACACCCAATGATTAACAAATAGGTCGTTTAAACAAGTCAACTAAAAAAATAAGTCAACCAATCAAAACATAAGTCAGCTGTGTAAAACAAGTCAACACATAAAAAAGTTAAGTAAACTCGTATGAAATATAAGACAACAGTTCATAAAAATCAACTTCGATAACAAGTCAACAATAAGTGAAATAAGTCTAGAGAGAAAAATAAACCAACCAAAATGAAGAAAGAATCAACACCCAACGATTAACAAATAGGTCGTTTATACAAGTCAATTACAAAAATAAGTCAACCAATCAAAACATAAGTCAGCTGTATAAAACAAGTCAACACATAAGAAAGTTAAGTCAACTCGTATGAAATATAAGTCAACGGTTCAAAAAATCAACTTTGATAACAAGTCATCAATAAGTGAAATAAGTCTAAAGAGAAAAACAAGCCAATCTATGATTAACAAATATGTCGTTTAAACAAGTCAACTACAAAAATAAGTCAACCAATCAAAACATAAGTCAGCTGTATAAAACAAGTCAACACATAAGAAAGTTAAGTCAACTCGTATGAAATATAAGTCAACGGTTCAAAAAATCAACTTTGATAACAAGTCATCAATAAGTGAAATAAGTCTAAAGAGAAAAACAAGCCAATCTATGATTAACAAATATGTCGTTTAAACAAGTCAACTACAAAAATAAGTCAACCAATCAAAACATAAGTCACCTGTGTAAAACAAGTCAACATATAAAAAAGTTAAATCAACTTATATGAAATATAAGTCAACAGTTCAAAAAAATTAACTTCGATAACAAGTCAACAATAAGTAAAATAAGTCTAGAGAGAAAACAAACAACCAAAATGAAAATAATATCAACGAACAAAAATTGAATTAAGTCTTAAGTGTATATATATATATATATATATATGTATATGTAGATACTATATGATAAATTTATGGTGTACATATGATGTAACTTGAATTATATATTATATATGATAAACCGAATTTTAAGGTTTCGTTTTATATTTCAAACATAATTTCTGTTGATTTAATTTATTTTTACATTTCCATATATATATATATATATTTATAAATATTATACTTGAATTTTTTTTTCATGTTATATATATAAAATAATTATTAAATGATAAATAATGGTATTTTGGTTAATTTAAAGAAAAAGATATATTTATCAAATTTTACAAAAAATTAAGGATAGAATTCAAATTTAATATAAAATTAAGGATAGTTATCAAATTCTCCCTTATTATTATTCAAGAAATCCTTCGATTCCTTGTTTGAAATTTTCGGTTCTCTTTCTTCAAACTATAACGCCTTTGATGTTGGCAAAAAAAAAAAAAAACACCTTTGATACACTAACAAAGTTATATACAAACTCGGTTTCTTTTCAATGATGTGAACATATTATGAAACAGGAAATGCAAATGAGGAATTTTTTAAAGAGGACGGAGTCAGGACCTTTGTGAATTAATGGTTGTTAGTATTGTTCTTTATTTTGAAGATAAAATCCTCTCAGTTAGGTGTTTTTAGTTGAGACTTAATTATAGAGAGAAGAGCTTTCATCACCGTTTAAATTGTAAGCTCTCTCGATATGTGTTATACTCTTAAAACACAAGATTATCCGAATCTTTGTTCTTTTAATAAGACCAAATCGCTAAAATTCTAGCATGTTTTTTCTTGTTGTTTGTCTAATCTCAACCTCCAAATGCAATTTCTTGATCTTAAAGATACCAATTTGACATAATACTTAAAAATTCAAGGGCATGTTCGAGATGATGTGGATTTCTAAGTAAATTTTCTACAGCACAGAGAGAACAGGGAGAAAGAAGGCGATAGATTAAGAGCTTCTATGTTATTGATCATTAGGTTAATTACAGCACTTATATACTTATAGAGGATAACGTAAGGAAATAATCAGAAAAATATGATAACCATATATGAAAAATAGAAACTACTTAAAAGGAGGATAGTATATCTCAACACCCCCCCCCTCTCAAGTGAGAGTATGTAGATCGTAAGTTCCCAACTTGTCTAGAAACCGGACAAATTCCGTGTGACCAAGAGACTTGGTAAAGATGTCTGCAAGCTGGTCTTTAGTGTTGACATACATCGTTTGAACTGCCTTGTTCAAAATCTCATCCCGAACAAAATGAATATCCACTTCAACATGTTTTGTTCTTTCATGTTGAACTGGATTGGCACCTAAATGAATCGCTGACATGCTGTCCGTATAGATGAGCATAGGCTTGCTATGAGTGAAGCCAAGATCTTGTAGCATGTGTTTAAGCCATAGAAGCTCTTGTGTAAGGAAAGCCATAGCTCTGTATTCGGCTTCGATTGAAGAACGACTCACTATTGGTTGCTTTTTAGTTTTCTAAGTTATCGGTGAGATTCCGAGTTCAACAAAGTAACTGGTTGTGGAGCGACGAGTGAGTGGACAGCTGGCCCAATCGGAGTCACACCAGCCATTTAGTTGAAGATCAGAATCACCTCTTAGTAATATTCCTTGACCTGGATTTGTTTTGAGATAACGAACTGTTTTTAACGCAACATTCCAATGATCTAGGTGAGGTTCTTTCATAAACTGAGCAAGGATATGAATAGAGTATGAAAGATCCGGGCGTGTCACAGCAAGATATATGAGCCGACCGACTATACGGCGGTAAGATTCATGATCTGTTATGAATGGAGATTGAGACTGAGCTAGCGTGTGATTCTGCTCGAGCGGCAAAAGAGATGGCTTTGCACCATGTAAGCCCGCATTTGCAATTACATCTAATGTATATTTCTGTTGTGAGAGGTAGATACATGTATTGTTTCTCGCCACTTTCAATCCTAAGAAGTATTTAAACAAGCCAAGATCCTTCATGTGAAAACATATAGATAAATACTGCTTGAAAAGGTTGATGTCTGTGGGACTACTTCCGCTTATCACTAGGTCATCAACATAAACAAGTACCTGAAGAACTTGACCATTCTTGTGATACGTAAAGAGTAATAATCATATTTGGATTGTTTGAATCCACATGTTTTCAAAGCACCCGAGAGTTTTGCAAACCAACATCTTGGAGCTTGTTTTAACCCATAGAGCAACTTGTGTAGACGATAAACCATTGTGAGATTATCAGATTCAAACCCACGAGCAGTTGCATATACACCTCATCCTCTAAATCTCCATTCAAAAAGCATTGTGAACATCCATTTGATGCAAATTGTAGCCTTTAACTACTTATGTGGCCAAGAATAAGCGGACTATACTCATTTTTGCAATTGGAGCAAATGTTTCTCCATTATCCACACCCTTTGTTTGTTGCCAAGGACTACCAATCATGCCTTGTATCTTTCAAGTGTTCCATCAGAACGATACTTAAGTTTGTACACCCATTTTTTATCAAGAGCCTTCTTTCCCGGTGGTAACTTTGTCAAAGTCCACGTCTGATTTGTTTGCAATGTTGTTATTTCTGCGCGCATTGCTGTGCCCCATTTCTCATCAGTACAAGCTTGCTTGTAGTGATGAGGCTCAGGAATGGCAGAGACAGAAGCCAAGTAAGCCATGTGACATTATGTAAATCTGGAGCAAGATACATAATTGTAAATGGGATAACGAGCTTTCAACAAACTTGTCATAGGCGATGAGACTGAAACTGTATTTGTCACATACTCTTTCAATTTTGCAGGAGGCTTTCATTGATGATGACCTCTGCCTAGATTCGTTGTTAAAGATGGTTGTTGTTCACTAACATGATCTGTAGATGTAGGTTGTAAAGCTTCAATTGATGCAGGTGCAGAATCAGGTGTAGAAACTGTTGCAGTTACTGGCGTAGAGACTGTTGTAGGTGCAGGTGCAGTAGCTGTTGGCATTAGCAAAGTGGCTGGGATAGTAGGCACATATCGAGGGACTGCAGCTACATATTCATTATCCTCAGAATCTGCAGCAAACGCAGGAGTATAGAGTGAATTCTGACTTGACGATGGAGCAATTGAAATAGAGTTAAATGGAAACTCATTTTCAGAGAAAATGAAGTCTCGAGATACAAAGAATTGTTGCATTTCCATATCATATAGGCGCCAGCCTTTTGTGTATTGGGATAGCCAACAAATATACAACACCTTGTTCATCTCCATTATGATGTATATTGCTTATGTAGCACAATGAACTGAATACACAAATATGACTATAGTCTGGAGGTTGCTTATAAATCCGATCATGTGGAGTTTGACCATTCAGAATATTCATCGGTGTACGATCAATTAAATATGCTTCTGTGAGAACGCATTATCCCCCAAAATTCAATTGGTAGGTTAGCTTGAAATCAGAGAGCACAAGCCACATTTAGAATGTGTCGATGTTTCCGTTCAACATGTCCATTCTGTTGTGGCGTTGAGACACACGATGTTTCATGTCGAATGCCCTGTTGTAAAAAATAATCTCGCATACACAAGAATTCGCTGCCATTGTCACTCCTTATTATCTTTACGGTGGCATTGAATTGTCGATGTATAAGTGCAAATAAGTTTCTCAAGTGATGTTGTGTCTCTTTCTTTTCAACCATCATATAGACCCAAACCCCATGTGAGTAGTCATCGACTATTTTGAGAAAATATCGGGCACCTGAGTGAGCCGAATTTCTATACGAACCCCAAATGTCACAATGTATCATTTCCAAACTTTCTTTCATTTTATTATCACTGAGTGGAAAAACATTCCGAGTTTGCTTTGTGTGAATGCAAATAGAGTATGTCTTGTGATCAAAATCACTACAACGAAATTCAAAATCTGGAAAATATTTTAAAACTTATGCAGAAGGGTGTCCCATCCTTCTATGCCACAAAGCCACCTTATCCTCTGTTTTAGCGGCTAAAGCCCCAACGCTTTCCAAACTGCAAAACAGATACTCGCCATTTTCTCGTTTACCAACTCCAATCACCATCCTCGTATTACGGTCCTGGAGAACAATAAACTTGTGAGCCATTTGTGCTACACATTGAGTGTCATCCATCAACTGTCCCACATAAATTAAATCTGATTTCATTCCCTCAACGAGAAAAACAGATTCCAACACCAAACTCTTGCCTATAACTATTGTTCCTTCTTAACTAGTTAACCTTTCTCGACCATCTGCCAGAATCACTAATATCGGTGCTATGTTTTGAAATATTTTGAAGACACTCTTTCTTCCCGGTAAAATGAAGTGTGCAGCCAGTGTCAAGAATCCAAGTATGAATAACAGGTTTAAGAGACGTACCAGTTAAACTCTCTAAATTGTTTGGTGGAGTAGGATTGCTTCATGCATTCACTAGAGCTGTCACAGTCTTCCATTGCTCGTCTATGAGACCAATCACTGTGTCCCTATCCCGATCTGTGAGCACATTGTTAACACGTTCAGTTAATGACAATGCAGTAGAAACATCATTGGCTCGAGTTGCACCTTGAGAACCATCGCGAGTGGAGTTTGTTCTCCCACGTCCAAGACCCGATATTGGCTTCGATCCACAGAGGTCACCCCACCACTCTGGGTAACCGTACATAGCAAAAAAATTGTCTGTAAGGCGACCAGTACGGTTGCATTGTCTGCAAATAGTCTGATTTGCATCTTCATATCTCAGACATGTTTGGGCTACGAATGCAGTCACCTTCGTAGAATTGACACCGTTATTATTGTTTTTGTGCAAATCCTCATCTTGTCTCACGAGGTTATAAACCTCCTTTAGTCCAGGAAGAGGTACACAAAGGGTAAGGCTCGAACGGACAATGCCAAACTTAACATAATCCAAACTGTACATGAATTGGTGCACTATATCTTCCTCTCGGTCCTTCTCTTTTTGAGTTGCATTGTCACACATGCATCCATCACAATTACACACTCGCAGAGGCCAATAACTATCCACACTGTCCCGGATTTTCATCAACTTACTATAATAGGCTTCTATAGAGAGTGTGCCCTGTTTGCAATTGGCCATATCAGATTTGATATGTTGTTGTTTTTGTCCACTGCTCACTGCATATTTCTTTCTAATGTGCTCCCAAAATCTCGAGCAACAGGTTTATGAGACAAGTTCGAGCGTATGTCAGATTCTAGGCCCATCTTTATCTAGGAAACAAGCAACGCGTTGATAGACGTCCAATCTTCATAGTCATCAGAATAGTCCAAATTTCTTTCTAGACTCAAGTGCCATTTGGAAGCTACAAGGCCATTCGTCGTAGTTCCGGCCATTGAGTAAAGGATGCGATATAGTTGCACCAGGGTTATCCAATGGAGACGAGTCCTAGGATGAGATCGTTCGACATTTTTTGGCACGAGTCACAACATTTCTGGTGTTAACAGAATTGTCAGTCATGATTCTTGTTGCATAAGAAAGAAAATTTAGTGAAGAAATTTGAGTACTCGCTCTGACACCATGTCAAATTGGTGCACATAGAGAACATGGAGAAAGGAGGTGATAAATAAAGCTTCTGTGTTATTGATCATTAGGTTAATTGCAACACTTATATACTTACAGAGAATAACGTAAGGGAATAATCAGAAAGATACGATAACCATATATGAAAAACAGAAACTACGTAAAAAGAGGATAGTATATCTCAACAAATATGCATACACGTCCATTTAGAACCAAAACAAAAATTGCAGTTTAGAAAAAAAAAGAAGTAAAAATCACACAAAGATAACAACTCATAAGGAAAACCTAAACTCAAAGAATTCACTAGAAGATTATGAGCTCATGTACATCAGCCGGCTTGTTAAAACCGCGAACAGTATTTTATTGTCCAAGCTCGATCTATAAATACTAGCACAATACTATTAGTTAAAATGTTAAGGAATATGCAGTTTGAGCCGAACCGGCACACAGAAGGTTAGAAAATTAACACCTACCAATGCCACTATGCCACCCGCGTTTTTTGGCAGCCATATTATTCTACACAGTTTAAAAGTAATCCAACATTTTATTCCACTGAAAATGCTCACTGGATGAACCAATAACTGCATTTTCCTCACGAATGCTTGACTTATATGAGTCTTGTTTTACACTTAATTAAAATAACTTGCACTTGAGAGTGTTTTAAAACTCCCTCCATTCATTGTAATCGATGGCATAGTGTATCTTTTTTTTGGTCGGGGTAGAGTGTTTCTTGTAAACAGCTGTCAGAATTAGTATTATTTTATAATTTTTCTTTTTTAGTTTCGACATCGACTACAAGAAAATATTGCTAAAACCTACGACAATTCCCATTGGAATCCGTTGGGCAATATTATAATTAATTTTTTTAAAAAAATTACACAGTTTTCCGTCGATTTTCGCCAGAAAAAATTATTCAATATTTAAAAAAAAATAACTGCTAGTTACTGACAAAAACTGACGTTTCCAGTCAATTTTTGTTGGTTTTTCGTCAGTTTTTCGTTGGTTTTGTTTCCAACGGGATATTGTCGTAGGAATCAGCCATGTTTTCTTGTAGCGATCCGTCAAGATGCATGCACAACTACCACTTGGATCGCTCCTACCGTTTGCTAATGTTGTATTTACATGATCATTATTATCTTATTGTTCCACCAATATAAAGAGCTCTTGTGTTGTTGTTCTCTAGTTCTGTACTCAGGTAAACGCAATAACGCATCAATCATCATCATATGACTAGAATAAAAAAATTCAAAAAAAGATCCATGGATTTAGTGTAAGAATTATTTTGGGGCCACAAATGTATACTTAATGTGTTATGGTCGTTATTTAAAGGAGTCAAAATTATGTGGTGATATTAGTAATTTCTAATTTGATGAAGGGCCGAATTATAAATTAATTCTATATAAATAGAAGGTTTTGGTCCCCACAGCAACCCTAACCAGAAATATAGAAAACGTTCTCTGCTTCCCATCAATAGAGACATCAAGCTATTCTGGGTTTGTTGTGGAAGAGCCATTACCAAAATCCAGATCATACCCAAAGGTACACTTCCGCTTATGTTCTTATTATTCAGAGACTAGCATGTGTTGATTGAGAAATCATAAAGAATATAGATTATCATTTAGGACTGGATTGCAATGGAGGCGATAAAAAATTGCATCATGTCCTGAGGTGAGCTCTAGTCATTATGAAATTGTACCCACCTGTGATTTTCATCAATCTTTCTTTCTATTTCTTAAATTAAGAATCTTTATTCCACTTCTTCTTTTCCATGGTCCTCTGAGAAACAATTTCTCCATTTTCATTAACAACAAAGTTCAATTAATTTCAACTCTTCTTCCATCAGTGGTGGTGGTCTTTTTTTCTCATTTCGTTGAACAAAAACTCAATTGGTGCAGTCAGTAGCTCTCGTTAGGTCTCGATGATCCAAACGGTTCTGGTTCAAAATTCGTCGCCTTTGATATAGATTCAATAATGGACATGGATTTCAAGGATATGACAATTTGGTGGAGATGTAGCTCGATATCTGTTTGCTTGCTGGTTGGTCTTCTTTTCACGGATTACCCGCAAACCCGTATGACCCGCTTTCCATCCGGGTCGGACCGCAAAAAACCCACTATTTTACATGTCCAGGTGCACCCCCATGAGGACCTAATTGGGCCAGACCCGTTTGACATCATCATTACATTACGGGCCCAAGTCGCAGGCAACATGATATGGGAACGATGCTTTCCTTCTCTGCGACATCTTTTTTGTCCTTTTTTTTTTTGTTTCGACATCGACTCCTTCTCTGGCGATCAGCAACCACGAATTTCAGGTACATCTAATAATCCTTTGAGAATCAACTAGACTGAAGGGTAAAGTCTGTTAGATTTGACAGTGGTGGAGAATATTACGGTCGGTATGACGGTTCAGGTGAACAACGTCCAGGACCATTTGCTAGAAACCTAGAGGAGTGTGGAATCGTCCCACAATATACCATGCCTGGGTCTCCCAGCATGAATGGTAAGGACATGGTGAGGACTATGATCAATCATTCTGCCTTACATGAATCACTCTGGGGAGAAGCACTAAAGACTGCAGCTTACATTCTTAATCAGGTACCAACTAAGGCAACTGCAAAAACACCTTATGAGCTTTGGACTGGGAGGAAACCTAGTCTGAAACACTTTCACATATGGGGATGTCCAGCTGAGGATAGGCCTTACAAGCCATTTGAGAAAAAGTTGGACTCTAGAACTGTGAGTAGTTACTTTATTGGTTATTCTGAGCGATCTCGGGGGTATAAGTTTTATGATCCCACACAAAAGAACATTTTTGAGACGGGAACAACCACGTTCTTTGAGGATAATGAATTTGGGGGGGGGAGAAATGAAGTTAAGGACATCATCTTTAAAGAAGAATCAGATTCAGGTTCTAGACCGATTCATAATGCTTTTGACAAAGCAATTTTGGAACCTCAAGTTGGTATTGAAGCTCTTCCTCAAAATCATGATGACACTGAAAGTCAAATTCAAGATCCTCAAGAACTAGTGCATCAAGAACAAGTACCGGTGCATTAAGAACAAGTGCCGGTGCATCATGAACAAGCGCCTTTGCGGCGATCCACTAGAGAAAAGAGAAGTGCTATTCCAGATGATTATATAGTATTTCTTATGGAACAAGAGGAAAATCAAACCCAATTGGAAGATGATCCTATCAACTTCCGTGAGGCCATGGGTAGTTCCAATTCAGATAATGGGTCAAAGCTAGTGAAGAAGAGTATCAGTCAATGCTAGACAATCACGTTTGGGACATTGTCCAATTACCAGAATGTGTAAAACCCATTGGTTGAAAATGGATATTTAAAACCAAAATGGACTCAAGTGGTAATGTGGAAAGGTATAATTCGTCTAGTAGCTAAAGGCTATACTTAGAAAGAAGGGATTGACTATAAAGAAACCTTTTCTACAGTTTCATCAAAGGGTTCTTTTAGGAAAATCATGGCTCTTGTTGCACATTATGACTTAGAGCTTCATCAGATGGATGTTAAGACAACGTTTCTCAATGGAAACCTTGATGAGATGATCTATATGGAGCAACCAGAAAAATTTGTGATAGGTGATCCAAAGAAGATGGTATGCAAGTTAAATAAATCCATCTATGGGCTTAAACAAGCTTCTCATCACTGATACCACAAGTTTCGTGAGGTAATCACCTCTTTCAGTTTTGAGGTGAATTTGGTTGAAGATTGTGTGTATCACAAGTTCAATGGGAGTAAGTGCATCTTTTTGGTATTGTATGTTGATGACATATTGCTTGCCACTAATGATATTGGCATGTTGCTTGAGACCAAGAAGTTTCTCAAGGAGAAATTTGAGATGAAAGATTTTGGTGAAGCATCCTTTGTATTAGGAATCCAGATTCATCGAGACCGAAGTTGAGGTGTTCTAGGGTTGTCACAAAGGGCCTATATCGATAGAGTATTAAAGAGATTTGGCATGCAAGATTACAAACCAGGAGATACCCCAATCTCTAAGGGAGACAAATTTAGTCTCAAACAATGCCCTAAAGGAAATCTGGAAATTCAGGAGATGCAGAAGATTCCTTATGCTCAGCAATTGGAAGTTTAATGTATGCTCAAGTTTGTACGCGTCCAGATTTAGCGTACATTGTTGGAGTTTTGGGCAGATACTTAAGTAATCCAGGTTTTAACCATTGGAAAGCAGCCAAAAAGGTTATGAGGTACCTGCAGAGAACAAAGGACTATATGCTCACATATCGGAGATCAGATAATTTAG
>OVAX01003675.1:0-17948 GCA_900406405.1 Lepidium africanum | reverse complement strand
TGTTTTATTTTATATAATTTTATATAATTATTTTATTTTATATAATATTTTTTTGTAATCTTTGTTTTGTCGCGAGTCGTTGGAAAAAACAGTGACTAAAAATTTGAGTTGTTAGTTCTTAGCGACTCGTCATTATGATCGATTACTGAACGAACAACCACAAAACAAACATGTTTCGATTGTGGTAGTTCGCCGAGGTCGCCAACTACCACCAACCAAACAAAACCAATGTTAAATTATATTTGGTTCGGTTCCATCAAATTACTAAACCAGAGAGCTAAACCGATAAACTTGCCGTTATCTATAATTGCTGACATGGCACGTAAACATGATCGGTGGTCTGAAAGAAGCCACGCGCTTTCTCGCCTTCCCTTCGTCCGACGTTTCCAATTGAGAAGATGATGAAGAAGAAAAAGACGATGAAGCAAACACGAAGAAGCAATTAACAATTTAAATCTCAAGAAAAATCATGATTTCATTAGCTGTTTCTTCGTTGGGTAATAGTACTCCGGTAGCTTCATTTCACCGGCATTTTAATTACCGGTTACATCGACGAAACCCTCTGATTCAAGCAGCAGTTTCACCTTCGTCTTCTTCTTCTTCTTCTCCATCTACTTCTTCTCAGTTTGATTTTAGTACACTCGAATCCGCCATTACCAAGGTCTTAGTTTTACAATCACCACAAGCTTTACTTTTTATACAATGATCTCTGGTTGAAGTGTGATTTGTGAATGCAGAAAGATAGTAATGGTGTTAAGGAAGCTCTAGATAAACTGAGTGAAGAAGGTTGGGCTAAGAAATGGAGTTCTCAGCCTTATCTTTCGCGCCGTACGGTGTATATCGATCTCTCTATCTAAGCTTAACTTGACCATTTGCTTGAGTGAGATTGGGATTGAAGAATTGATGTGTCTTTTTATTGTATCAGACATCGCTTCGAGAGCTGACAACTTTGGGAATTAAGAATGCAGAGACTCTTGCCATTCCTAGTGTCAGAAATGATGTAAGGTTCTGTCTTTTGTTAAGAAAAATCGAAGTTTGAGAGTTCTTAGGCTGAAGTATATGTTAATATAGGTTCTTATGAATTCTGATTTTATGTTGTGAGTAATGCAGGCGGCTTTTCTTTTCACAGTAGTTGGATCAACCGGGTTCATAGCTGTACTTGCTGGCCAACTTCCTGGGGTAAATTTCAACAACTCATATTTTTCTCAGTCCATGAGAAGATATCTTTGGTCTTCATAGCTAACCATGGAATCATCTGGACAGAATCTGTTTTGCTTTACTGTGCCATGTCTGGTCTCATTGCTTTCTAGTCCCCTGACTCGTTTATTCTGTACAGTTGTATAGGCAATAGCATGAAACTTCATCCGATATCATGTCGAAAACCATGAACATATCTTGGTTTTTGTCGATTGTGTTAGGTTCCATATGTGTCTTAGACAGATGAATTAACTGTTGAATCTGGACAGGACTGGGGATTCTTTGTGCCTTACTTAGTTGGGAGCATTTCGTTGGTTGTTTTAGCCGTGGGAAGTGTTTCACCAGGGTAAGCAAAGAACTTAACCACTGCATATTTTTTATTCTACCATTACTTTATGTGTCTGGTTTCATTGATACCTTTTGGTGTTTCCTTTATAGACTTCTGCAAGCTGCGATTTCCGGTTTTTCGACATTCTTCCCTGATTATCAAGAACGAATTGCTGCACATGAAGCAGCTCACTTCTTAGGTACACTATAAAAAAAAACCTTTAGCTCCTTAGAGTGCAAATGCTCTGATTGTGTTTAAACTTGCAAACTTTTCAGTGGCCTATCTTATCGGCCTTCCAATCCTCGGGTACTCATTAGACATTGGTAAAGAACATGTCAATCTCGTTGACGAGAGACTAGCTAAACTAATATACAGCGGCCAGCTTGACTCAAAGGAGCTAGACAGGTAGAGTTGATGTAATGTTCCAAAAGAGAAAGAAGATATCAAATCTCAACCCATTGAATCTTCCTTCAGGTTAGCTGCAGTTGCAATGGCTGGACTTGCTGCTGAGGGTCTGAAATATGACAAAGTTATCGGCCAATCTGCAGATCTCTTCTCTCTTCAGGTTCTTCATATTAACCACTAACTTCAAACAACACTGCTCATAAGTTTCACAACTATTAAGTCTCTTTTTAATCTCCTGCAGCGTTTCATAAACAGAAGTCAACCCAAAATCAGTAACGACCAGCAGCAAAATCTAACAAGATGGGCTGTAATAAGTTTCTCTTGTCTATATCTTATACATATTTTCTTTCTAAACTTTTTCATGAATCTCATATTATGTTGTTATGCAGGTTCTCTACTCTGCTTCACTTCTGAAGAACAACAAGACCATCCATGAAGCTCTAATGGCTGCCATGTCAAAGAATGCATCTGTTCTCGAATGCATTCAGACCATTGAGACAGCTTCCTAGAGACAAAATCTCCATCTCTGGTCTCTCCAATTACAATGAACAGTCTTTATTGTCTCTTTTCATCAATCAATTTCATATAATATCACAGAAATTCTCATAACCTTCTTTATTTATATAGATAGATACACACAGAAAGTTAATAGACTTTCAATGTCATCTTCTTACACCATGAAGAAGATCACAACTATATAAACTATACTATCAATTACACATTTGGAGTGATATCTATAATCACATTTGGAGTGATTCAAAGATCGTCAGACCAATCACTAGGCTTAGTGTCGTAGAACAATCCATCGACGATTTGATCAACCAACGAGTCAATAAACGAGTTGCAACTCACTGTAAAGATTCTTCCAACTCGGTTTCGAGAAATAGTTAACCAAGCAAATATAGCTGCACATCCCACAGCTCCAAGACCAGCTCCAATGGCTTCACTTAATCCTTCAACATCAAGCTTTTTGAACAATGAGTTTCCTGTTACAATCTCCTCGGTTACCGTCACCGCAAATACAATCTGAAAGAGAGTACATTACGAATCAGATCGAGTAAAATCGTGACCAAAGTTTTTTTTTTTCCAACAATTGGATCTTTCAAAGACATAGACTAAAATCCAAACCAAATCCGAGAAAACACTCAAATGAGTCTTAAATCTATGTACACGGAAACCGAATACAAATCCCAACCGAATAGACACCATATATATTTTGGATTTTTTAGATTTTCTCTATAAAATCTCTATGAACTTATTGAATTTTTTTAAAATTTTGTATTAAAATATTCGAACCGAACCTGATATGAACACAATCTGAAAAATAAAAATAGCTGAATAGATACATTAACCCGAAAAGACCCGATTCGAAGCTGAACAAGTACACGAAAACTTAGATCTAACCTTGATCCTCCTAATCACGGACTAATCACGAAACTATGAAAAACTTGAACATCATGACCAAAGTTTCAAATTTTAGGGTTTTTTGTTTTACCATGGCGAGTCTACCGGAGATAGTTTCAAAGTCTTGACTTTTCTTCGAACTCTCTATATAATCAGTAAGCGTCTCGAAAAACGGCGATGCTAATTCCGCCTCCGATCCTCCTCCACCATCTCCACCGTCTTTTCGAGTAACAACCATATCAGATCCATAAGATCTCAACGTACAAAGCCTTGGTTGAAGTACAATCTTCCCATTCTCAGCTAAATCACCACCTCTTGGTCGTTTCTGAATCTGAATCTGCTTAATTGGTTCTGATAATTCACATCTAGGAACCAGAGATCTCGGAAATGGTAATTGACATCGAATTGCTCTCGTAGCCATAGCCATTTTTTTTTGAACGATCCCAGGAATCTAAGTGAAATTGAGTGACAAACAAGAAAAAAAGGAATCTTTACATGGCGGATATAGTGTACACGTCGTGTCGTTTTTTGTGAGGTGGCAAGTTATTGTTCGACGTGGCTCCGTTTTAGCTCAGTAACATTGTTGTCGATTGAGTAATTAAAGTTTGGATTACGTGTCGTTTTGCTTTTATCCACTACGAAGTGAATGAACGAGATTCAGTTTGGACCCAAACTATTTGACTGTTTCTGCCTTTACATGTGAAGTACTTTGATTAATTTACTTTTTATCGATGTTTACGTCAGATAAAAACAAGTATCCCTAAAAACAATGCATACCGACAGGACCGGCTATAGTATAAGCAACCTAATATTTTTTTTTTTTTGGCTTAGAAATATCATTCTCATCAACAACCTAATATTGTTTATCTCTAATAGTTTGAGAGATTAACCAATTCCGAATTATAGAGTGTAGTCTAGGATCATTAGAGAAATATCATTCTCTTCATTAACCTATGAGTTCCATACAATATATCTAATAAAAATTAACCAATTCGGACTACATAGTATAGTCTAGGTCATAGTTCAAAAAAGAAAAAGATTTCCTAACCATTGTATATACCGTTCACTACAAAAAAAAAAAAGTTATATTGTGACCAAAAAGATTTGATCAAAATTTTAGTTAACATAATTATGAACAAAAATCTATTACTTTTTGACGAATTATCATTAAATAATCAATATATTTTGACCAATCGATATATTATCATAATATTTTGACCAATCGATATATATTATCAAAATATTTTGACCACTTTTTGAAGATAATATATACATTACAAGAAAACAACTTCATTTTGACCATGATTATAATCATAAATTGGTCACAAAATNCAACTTCATTTTGACCATGATTATAATCATAAATTGGTCACAAAATAGTTGTTTTGATTAATTTTTGATCAAAATTGAATGGTCAAAAATCGTTGGTTGAAAATTTATATTAGTCAAAAATTAATTAAAAAAAACTGTTTTTTTGACTAATTTATGATTACACTCATGGTCAATGTTAAATTGTTTTCTAGTCGTGATTTTATTATTGGCTAATTAAGTCCTTACCCAAAAATGAAACTGAATGCAAGCATCGTTGTGGTGTAGTAGTTTTGGAGAAAACAATGTATAACAGTTGTATCCTACCCGGGTTTGGTAGCTCCCATCGAAATAAAATTACATTATGGCCCTGTTTGTTTAGTGGTCGTTGGCAACCGCGACCAGCAATTGCGGTCAGCGACCAAGATAAAAAATGTGGTTTCATGTTTGTTTTGCTGTCACCAGTGACTAGCAACTGTTTCTTTTTTAATTTTTAATTTTACAAAATTTATTCAAAAAGTTACCAATATTTATAAGAATGAAAAAATAGTTTTATATTTATTTTAGATACCTTTTACATAATTTTTAATTTTATATTAAATGATTTTATTTTATTTCATACAATTTTAATTTATTTTATATCATTTTTAATTTTTTCTAATTTTAATTTTATTTTATTTTAATTTATTTCATATCTTTTTATTTTAGTTTTAGTTATTAATTTATTTTATATAATTTTACTAAGTTTTTTATAATGTTTTTTATTTTCTGAAATTTATTGTATTTTACATAATTTTATTGTATTTTATATAATTTTTATTTATTTTATATATATTTTACTTTAATTTATATAATTTTTATTTTATTTCACATAAATTTTATTTTATTTTATATAATTTTGTTTTTATTATATATCTTTTTATTTTGATTTAGTTTATATAGTTATCTTATATAATTTCTATTTTATTTTATATCATTTTAGTTTATTTTATTTTAGTTAATATTATTATAATAATAATTATTTTTTTTCCGTCCATTATTTTTTATTTTATATAATTATTATTTTATTTTATATAATTTTTATTTATTTTATCTTATTTTATATAATTTTATTTATTTACATAATTTTATTTTATTTTTATAATTTTATATAATTTTATTTTATTTTCATTTTATTTAATTAAAAAATAATAATTTTGGTCGTTGCGAATAGCTAAAAAAAATAGTGACCAAAAATTTGAACCGCTGGTCGCTGGTTCGAAACAAAAATGTTTTGGTCACTGTTACTGGTCGCGGTTGCCATTGACCACTAAACAAACAAGGCCTATATATGACATTTCAAGGGTATTAATTTATTCGATTTTCCTCTGGTTTCTGAATGTAGTCGAGTTTTAAAAACTCGTCAATCGCTATCTGAATCCGAACCACCCTGATTATGAAAAGAAATGAAATTGAATATCCTTTCTATGTTTTGTAATCTCCATAATATTTTAGGGAGTAGGAAGTATGATTAGTTATTCGTTAATGCACTTTAATGCTTCAATGATCTCTTTGACATCAGTTTTGAAGACAATATTTCAATAACTGAAATTATACACTCTTGATATCGCCCATCTATACGCTTCAGCTTTGGATTTAATAAGGCTCGACTCTTTCTCTCTCTACTTTAGAGTTCTCTGTACTGCCTCCGGTGAATATAGTTCCAGATTTCTCTCTTCTCTCCTTCAAATCTTTCAGAGTTTGTGTCTGGTGTAGACTGGTAATACTCTCTGGGGCTTCACCGTCAGATTAATCTCCGAGATTCACCACTGGATTCTTCTCTGGGATTTCATTGCCGGATTCTTCTCTGGGTATCACCGCCGGATCTTTCTCTGATTTTGTGTCGATTACCTTTTGATTCCCCTAGCTTAAAAATTATAGCCTACCTTTTTAGTTTCCAGCGATACCTTACATTTTCTCTGGGCATGTGGTCCACATATGATGTTTTGGTCGTTTAGCCATTAAACTCATTGCGGTGAATCAACAAGGACTATCACCTTTCTTTGGTATCAGTAGATAATGATCCCCTTCTAATTTTGAGAGATGATTACACAATTCTACAAGCTCTCTGGAGGATGAAGACTTGCTTATATGATTTACATGTTATTTGGATCTAAGCACCCTTTTGATGTTGTATCATCAGGAAGCAATGATCTTTATATGGGCGAAAGAAGTAAATTTCTATGGTTTCTAATGAACAATTGCTTCCTTTGACGGTAACTGGCGATATGCATGCCGGATTGGACTAGGGACAAACACGTGGCATCTATGGAAGATGAAGAGTTGATTATGTGGCCTGTTTGTAATTTAACTCATGTTTTAATACTTGGATCTGTAGCCCATACTTCACTCAAACCCATTTGGAAAAATTAATAATAATAAAAAACCTACGATTTTTTAGAAAAAAAATGCTTCAGCTTTAACTTCCAAACTCAATTTCATATGAGAGATCTATAGCTCCATTATAGAGACCTTGTCTCTGATGGCCATTTAAGATCCAACTAATCCCATATTTGTTTCTTCTTTACTCCATGCTCCATCTGTATTACATTTTAGCCATCCGATTGGGTCGACTACACAACTCGATTGTTCTGCCTAATGATCAAGGTTCGAGTTGTATGGGAGATCCACTTTTTGTGCCACTCCCCACTCCTCAGCATCATTTAACATCATTGCTATTAGATCCACTATATTTAGATAAATTCTTTTAAATACAAAGTTATTGTGCATATTTCATAATCTCCACAAGAACCAAGGTATACCATAATCAATCATACTAGAAATGTTATTTCTTCGAACCAAATGGGAAACTATTTTTGTGAGAAAACATTTGTTGGACCAAATTTGGGCTCTGATACAACTTTTCAACTCAAAACGAATTAATTTTTTTAATGTGAGATATTTTAATAGGTCCCACTCAATACGTGGATAATAAAAAAGTTCAAGATTATTATCTAGGAAATATTGTTGGACTATAATAATTTGAAGACTTTAATACTTTGACAATGTGGGCTACATACATATTAAAACTTAAATTGATTGGTAAAGAGTGAATTAGAAATGGGATAAATTTGAAATGTGAGTTTTGGTCCTAAAAGAATAAATTTTAGGCTTTATGAAGCCCATATTTAACTTTATTCTTGATTGGAAAATACTTAAATCTTAATTGGTAAGATTAAGTTTCCAACTAACCAAGATCTAAGCTCACGTAACAAACCAATTAGTTGGCTCCTTGATTCTAGGTCCTTCTTCTTATGTGATTGACCACTTCTTACGTTGAAAAAAAGGAATGTAGACTCATTGTTCTCAGTTTTGAGAATGAAAAATTCACTGCAACAATTCTCTATAGTTTGTCAAGTCCGAGAGTGTAGAGTAGATAATCAAGTTCGCAGATTTCGTGATTAGTATATCAACGTTGGTCTCACACACAGTTCTATCTTGAGATTCTCAAACGTATTCAACCGAATACACTGCATGCGTTTATTGAGTTAAGGTAACGAGAATACGGTCTCAATTCTATATATTTTGTTACCTTAGTTTTGTTCTTATTGTTTATAGGTTGAAAACATAATTGCTAAACTTGATTTGAGTTTACAGGTCCTTACCGTCTTAACTCAATAAATCTGCTCTGTTTAGAATAATTCTATTAAGTTTGGATTAGGTTTAGTAAAAAAATCAGAAAATCGAACCTGCTTCATTAAAATCAAATCCTGTCTAAAATCAGTTATGTTTTGTGGTTTTAGACTAACTTTTTTTGCAGGTTTAATTTTTACATAAATGGTATCTGCTATTCCTTTTGGTTTCAGTGGATAGTTTATTTTAAATGCTTGAACAAAAAACAGAAAATTATTAATGGTGTTTGCAAATTTTTAAGTAAACTATGCGAATCATTACTCAATTTTGTCAACAATAATTAACAACGGATTTGCAAACTTAAAAAAGTAATGCGAATTTGTTTTCCGTTGATTAAAACGTGATAAAAAGATAAGTAATCAAATCTTCGATTCTGATATACTAAAACGAAACCATCGAGTAAATACGTGAACAAGGCAAACGTCTTCACGTTGGTCTTCATCAAATTGAGAACTAAGTTTACTTTTGATGTCAGCTAATTGATTTTGATTATGTCAAAACGTGAACAAAAATTGGTTTTGATTTTCAATTAGAAAACATGACCAAAAGAAGAAGTCAAAGTTATTGGGTTTTGATTTTTTGCTTATAAAACGTGAACGTAACCAGAAAAAGAAGTCGAATATTTGATTTTGTTAAAAATGTGAACGTTTTTATTAATTAAACAAGAGTTGTAAATTTGTTAAAAGTTATTCAGATTGTTTATTTAATTTTTATTAATCACATAAAAAATTTTAAAAACAGGATTTGCAAGTTTTAATAAATTTTACAAATTGTTTTAAATTAATTTTAAAAATGATATTAATCTAATAAAAAGTGTGTTTACTGTTTTCAGATGTCTAGCAGCGACGAGACGCCGAGACAAATTCACGACACAAACATGAAAGATCTGATTCTTGAAAACATCGGTCTACCTATTGCTGCTTTACCTTTTGGTGGTTTACATATTGACAATTACTTTGATGAGACGACACGTCGGAACTTGTTCGGACAAGGTCTTCCTTCAGTCACATGTCAAAACGCTGCAACACAACTAGCTAATGTAGCTGTGCCAGTACCCGTGCTTTAATCAGCTCCAACGATGGGACCTCTGCCTGAAAAATTTGATGGCCAAGGGTTCAAATCGTAGCAGCTGAAGATGATCTTTTTTCTGACAAATCTCCAGCTCGAAAGTTTGTCAAAGAGGACCAGTCATACCTTCCTCCGGGTAACACAGACAAAATGTTCAATACTGTGAAAGCATGGAAACACTCTGACTACTTGGTGTAAAGGTTGGATCCTAAACAGCCTTGGAAACAAGCTCTTCAAAGTCTACTGTGACTACAAAACTTCCAAGATGTTGTGGACAGCTCTAGAAAAGAAGTACAGGGTTGTAGACGCTAGTTGTCAGAAGTACGCTGTGACAAAGTTTCTGAATTTTACAATGCTGGATTCGAAACCGGTAATGTAACAGGTGGAAGCATTTCAACTGATCTATCAGGAGGTTGAATCTGAAGGCATGTCAATCTGTGAGCCCTTCATAGTAAACACGATCATTGAAAAGCTTTCATCAGGCTAGTATGACTTCAAGCACTACCAAAAGTATAAGTGAAAGAAGATGAGTCTTGAAGATATTCTCAGTAGGCTGCAAACTGAAGAGAGGAATCGTGGTTCACTGTCAAGCTTAGTTGTCCTTCACCAACATGACGTCCACATGGTTGAGTTCAAACCCAAGGGAACAAACAAAGGAGGAAAAGGCAAAATTGCTGCCATATCTTCCCTGAAACCTACTTCGACGAGCTTCAAGAAGTAGGGTAAGCCCACTGAGCTGAAAAAGTTCAAAGGGAAATGTCACAACAGTGGCAAATTGGGCCACAAATCTGATGAGTGTCGCAGAATGCCCAAGAACAAGTGAATCTACCAGAAGAGCATCTCTGTGTAGTGGTTACTGAATGTTACATGGTCCAGTCAAATAACCCGAGAGACTGGGGGTACGTCACTTGCGCCTCGTATCACATCTGCACTGACAGAGCGTTGTTCAACACCTATACCCCGAGTCTGCCAGATCACAAAATGCAAATGGCGAATGACTCTAGGTCAAACGTTTTGAGAACAGGCACTGTGGTACTTAAGTTCACCTCTGGACGAGTAGTAACCCTCAAGAATGTGAGGCATTGCCCTGATATAAGGAAAACGTTGATCTCCACAAATCTGATGGATGATGCTGACTTCAGAATTAAGTACATTAAAGGGACAATGATTCTGACAAAGTTTGGGGGTGTATGTAGGCAAAGCATACAAGAAGAACGGAATACTCAAGATGTGTGTCTTTTGTAAGGGAGTAGATGTCTCTGCTGCTGCTGCTGTTTCTACCTCTGCTGCTGCTTCTAATACCACATATAATAATGTGGTTGCAAATAATGTTATTGTTACTTCTACTTCTTCTGTGAAAGAGATGATGAATGCGATGTTGCAGGAATCTGGTTTACCCTAGAATTTGTAGGGGAGGGAAGCACTGCTTACCACAAATTACATCCTCAACAAGATTGCCCACAAAGTCACTGGGAAGACTCCCTATGAGCTTTGAAACGGATCGCCACCTTCGTATAAATACCTCAAATGTGGGGGTGCTTAGCAAAAGTGACAATACCACCTCCTAAAAAGGTCATAATCGGACTAAAAACTGTTGATTATGTTTTTCTCAGATACCCACATAACAGTTCAGCATATAGGTTTCTGGTCATTAAATAAGAGATCCATGATATCCATGTCAACACGATAATGGAATCAAGAAATGAAATCTTTCTTCGAACACGTGTTTTCATATAAGGATAAACAGAATTCAAAGAGAACTTGTGAAGAAAGAGACAACACAAGTCATGAGTCTGGTACATCTAAAACTTCTCTATCTAACTTAGAAGATCAACAAGATGAACTTAGACGCAGCAAAAGAGCTTGTCAAGAAAAAATCTTATGGTGATGATTTTTTGATAATTTTTCTTGTAGGAAATGAACCAAGAAATTTTGTTGAAGCCGTGTCTAAACTAGATGTTTCCTCGTGGAAAGAAGTTGTCAACAGTTAAATGGACTCTATTATGCAAAATCATACTTATGAATTAACTAATCTCCTAAAGGGTTTAAAGCACTTGGTTGCAAATGGATTTTCAAAACAAAGTTGAAAATCGATGGCTCAATAGAAAAGTACAAGGCTTGACTCCTGGTACAAGGATTCAAACTAAAAGAAGGTCTAGACTTCTTCGATACATATTCTCCGGTGACGAGAATAACCTCCAATAGAATGCTGATATCAATTGCAGCATTACGAGATTTAGAGGTACATCAAATGGATGTAAAAACTACTTTTCTATACGGAGAATTAGAAGAGGAGATTTACATGAAACAACCTCAAGGGTTTGTTGTTCCAGGACAAGAACATAAATTCTGTCGACTTGTTAAGTCATTGTATGCTCTTAAACAAGGTACACAACAATGGCATGAAAAATTTGACAATGTGATGATGTCAAATAGTTTCAACATATATGAGTGTGATAAATGTATTTACATTAAACAAACAAAAAATGCATATGTATTGCTCTATTTATATGTAGATAACATGCTTATTATTGGAAACAATAAGGATATAATCCAACAAACTAAGAACTTACTCAACAGTAGGTTTGACATGAAAAACATGGGTCTTGCTGATGTCATATTAGGGATTAAAATCACACGGACTTCTGATGGAATTATTCGGTCTCAAGGTCACTATGCTGAAAAGATTCTTGAAAGATTAAAGAACTATACAAGTGGTACTACGTAAACCCCTGTATACTCTCGACTTCACTTGACCAAAAATTTAGGTGAAGTAGTGTCATATGTAGAGTACGCACGTGTAATAGAAAGTCTTATGTACTTAACACTAAATCGTTACACAAGCAATCCAGGACATAAACACTGGAAAGCCATAACTAGAATACTAAATTACTTACAATATACAAAAAGTTATGGGCTACACTATGGTAGAGAACCTCAAGTATTGGAAGGATGCAGTGATACAAACTACATTTCCGATTCCAAAAACTCGAAATCCACAAGTGGATACGTCTTTAACCTAGGAGGTGCAGCAATATTTTGGAAATCTTCCAAATAAACTATGTTAGCTCGATCCACCATGGAGTCGGAGTTTCTTGCTTTCGATAAAGCATTAGAAGAAGCAGAATGGCTTCAAAATTTTTTGGAAGATATTCCTATGTGGGAGAAACATGTGTCGGCACTACGCATTCACTGTGATTGTCAACCCACTATAGCCCAAGCACATAATAATCTGTATAATGGAAAATCTCGTCATATAAGGAGACAACATAAAACCATTAGACATTTAATCTCAAGTGGTGTTATCACAATAAATTACATCAAGTTAGCTGACAATCTAGCAGACCCTTTTACCAAAGGACTTTCTCGAGATCAAGTAGTAAAATCATCAAGAGGAATGGGCTTAAAGCCTATGACCTAAGAAGATGTCTGGTGGAAACCCTACTTACATGACTGGAGATCCCAAGAAATAGGTTCAAAGGGACAACTAAATCAAATAATATCTTCAGAACACACTGTGAGCATTACGACTCTACCCAGTTCCTAAGATGATAAAACTATGCAACATGTTAAAAGTTGAGGATAAAAATTAAACTTTTAATGATTTGAGTCTAATACTTGGTTGATAAGTGAAGTATTACAGGTTACTTCTGTATATCCAAACATGTGGCAAATCACGTAGTGAGTGTGAAATAAAAGTCGTTTCTAGGAGAATTAAGGTAATGCTATACTCTCCAAGTTCACTCATGAAGTTCCAGGCAAAGTTCAAGGCCACAATGAACACAATAGAGAACTTAGTTCTACTAGAAAGTGAGCTGGGTTATATTTGTTGTCTAGGTTTACACTAAACTTTCGAGTGGTTCAAGACATCATGTTCACCTCCTAGCCAAGTAAACCCGACATATATTAACAATGA
This sequence comes from Lepidium africanum, assembly GCA_900406405.1. Classification (NCBI taxonomy): domain Eukaryota; kingdom Viridiplantae; phylum Streptophyta; class Magnoliopsida; order Brassicales; family Brassicaceae; genus Lepidium; species Lepidium africanum. Next base: position 4,650 of record OVAX01003675.1, on the reverse strand, counting down.
GTAGTTCAAAGCTGAAAAATGTTACTTACTCAGACACTGCACATTTTCGTCGACACTCTCAAAAGTTCGTCAGTTTGTCTAGTCTATAGGATAAGTCTAGTCAGTAGAGTCTATCGAGTCCTTTTAGCCATATGTCTAGAGTCATTTCTATTCATGTGGGGGATTGTTGGACCAATAATTTGAAGACTTTAATACTTTGACAATGTGGGCCAAATATTAAAACTTAAATTGATTGGTAAAAAGTGAATGAGAAATGAAATGAATTTGGAATGTGAGTCTTGGTCCAAAAAGAATAAGTTTTAGGTTTTATAAAACACATGTTTAACTTTATTCTTAATTGGAAAATACTTAAATTCTAATTGATAAGATTAATTTTCCAACTAACCAAAATTTTAGCTCACGTAACAAACCAATTAGTTGGCTCCTTGATTTTAAGTCCCTCTTCTTACGTGATTGACCACTTCTCACCTTGAAAGAATATTTATTCTCCAGGTCTTAGTTGCTTATAAAAAAAGAACGTAGACTCCTTGTTCTCAGTTTTGAGAACAAAACATTCACTACAACAATTCTCTATAGTTTGTCAAGTCCGAGATTGTAGAGTAGATATTCAAGTTTGCAGATTCCGTGGTTAGATCAACATTGGTCTCACACACAGTTCTATCCTAGGACTCTCAAACGCATTCAATCGAGTACACTGCGGACGTTTATTGAGTTAAATTAACGAGACTACGGTCTCGCCTCTGTGTATTTTGTTACCTTCTTTTTGTTTTTATTGTTTATACCTTGAAAACATCATTGCTAAATTTGATTCGAGTTTATAGCTCCTTACAAATATAACTAGACATATTACTTATACGAGCCACATTGTGATCATATATATTAATGGACAAACCGAGATCAATCAAAGAATACATTAATCCTCCGTCCAATATATATATATATTACATTAAATCAAACTCTTACAAAGAAGATACTAAGTTCAGGTCCATTGTTTCCTTCAGGACTCAACATATAAAAAGTTTCCGAATCTTTAGACCCAACGACTCGCTCGAAGTAAGCCCTCATGTAAGCCATCTCTGAGTCTGGTCCTTCAATCTCCGAATTCCCCGGCAAAACTCCAGCCCCCATTGAAACCGGTCTTAATAACTCCATAACATTAAGATCTTCTTCTGTTGCTTCACGTTTAACACCATATCCTGATTTCTTACCATTACAAAACATTGTCCATAATGGCTCGTCCATTATCTTAATCTTCTCTTTATCAGCTCGCTTTTCGGTTTCTAAAGCAATCCTAACCATTCCTCCACTAAGTTCTTTTTGTAACACCATTGTTTGCATTGCAAGTTCTACAACAAGAGATGGTAAACATCTAGGGCTTTCTTGTATTGAAAGACTTACACGACCTTTACGGTAACCAAATAAAGTTCCGGTAACTTTAGATCCGTTAGAACCGGTTCTATGCGGGTCAGGTAAGCCACCGCCTGGAAGGACTGGGATTTTGCAAGCCGCCGGTGTAATAATCGGAAAAGAACGAAAAACTGACCGGAAAACTCTAAAGACTTTTTGGCTTTTTTTCTTTGTTTGATGAGATGGTTCTACTAATGTAACGTGTTGACGTGGTGGTGCCGGAGATTGAGACGACGGTGATGGTGAAGGAGACGGCGAAGGGATTGAAATAGAGTCGGTGGAGGAGGATGCACCGCTTACCCTTGGCCTTGGCTCCCCCATGAACGACGGAGTCGACGAGACTACGACGACGTTTTTGTATATCGTCTCTCTATATGTTAAAAGAGATTAATTAATGTAACACTTCTTTTTTGGGATTTATTTGTGTTCCACACACCTTTGAGTTTTTAGGATTTCTAATTTAGTTTTTGTTAAAAATTGAAATGGTTTTTACAAAAAAAAAAAATCTAAATTTCTGGGTATAGTTTATATATAGTTGTTGTTTCTTTATTTCCAAGTGATAGCCAACTTTATAAATCTATTTATAAGAGTAGAAAATAAAACAGTTTTGAAATTACAATATATTATAAAGCAAATCAAAGCTGGTTTCTAAAAATAGACAAATTAATATACAGAAAGTTGTATTCATTTGTATTGGTCAGGTCAATGCACAAGTGTAGTTGGGTGTAATCTCTATTTATAATGATATTGTTAGCTTGTAACCATAATTTGATCCAAACACAACTTTTTATTTTCGATCAGTTAGATCAATAAAACCTTACCTGGATGATTTTTCGAGGCTTCAAAACTCGTTCCGACAATGCTCCATAGCTTTGATTCTGCGCGCACTTAACCACAAGGTGGATTTCTTCGTCCGCAATGTTCGAGGTTTACACTACAAGAAAACTAATCCTACAAATTCCACTTCATAAATTTCTGGCAAGATACCATACAAATCTGTTTCACCCTTCACACATACTCCCCAATTGACCGTTGCCCGCTTTTTGCCGTATTCAAAGGTATGGAATGCGTATCCTCTGGTGAAATACATGAGTGCCGCTGTTATCTTAGTAAGAGGACCTTGAATCAAATCATGAAATCATGGTGGGTAAAATGGATCGTCATGGTCAACCTGCACACATGATTAAATTAAACAGGATTCCATATAACATAATTGCAATTCTCATACTCAATGAAATAATTTTTACCTGCCCCTTTAACCAGAGTGTAAAGTGCATATCTTTCTGTTTGAGTACTTCAACGTTTGAAATTCCTTCAATAGTTTCTTTTATCTGACTTACAAATAGACTAAACATGGAGATATATATATATGTTAATTAAGTAATAATAATACACCTAAAGTAAACATATAGAATTAATTAACATACATATACCTTTCAAACGGTAGCACTTCAGAATAATTCAGAAGTATATATGTGTGTGCCGCGTGACGATCATCGGGACTACTCCTCCAAATTTTTTTCAATTTCCCACTTAGACGACCAATAGAGCAGAAGATATCAGGAACTCCTTCGACTGCATAAGTTGGGGCCACTCCACCATCGTCGTATCTCCTAGTAGCTCTTTTCCGTGTGTGAACGGTGGGTGCAAAGTAGTATGATGTGAAGTTAGAGGTTTCTTCAGTTAGACTACCGGCGACGATTGACCATTCCACTTTTGCTTGGTTCTTTACTTTGCCTTTCAAATTTTTCATAAACCGCTCGAATGGGTACATCCATCGAAAATGAACTGGACCAGCAAGTAATGCTTCATGAGGAAGGTGAACTGGGAGATGTTCCATCACATNTAATTCCTTACATAAGGATTCAGAAAATATTGGATCCCCACCTACACAAGAAAATTGTTGATAAAACTCCAAAATAGCATTTTCTTTTGACCCAATTTTTTTTTTCTCCTTATCGGTCAAGAAAGATAAGAAAATTTCAGGGTAGCAAACATTCTCTAGAATTTCTCTTAGATTCGAACCCATAGTTGATGATAGAACTATAATAGATATTTTTCTGTTTCCTACTCACACGAGCCCATATTCTTGCTTTTTTATCAATCTCTAATTCTAACCTGCCTCCCCAATATGATATTATGGTGCCGGTAGAGACCGAAATCCCGTTATGATCCAATTCTGACTGGTAATAGATACCAGGACTTTGCAATATTTGATTTATCACAATTCTGTATATTCAGTTTACTATAGAAGTTCCAAGGGAATTCATTAAAGGAATGTTTCCAATAAAAATTCTTTGTTCTTGCATATTCCTACTGGTTTTCCAAATTAATCCCGCGGATACATATAATTCAGAAGAATATGTAAGTGATTCATAGACAGCATCTCGTTNTGCGGATACATATAATTCAGAAGAATATGTAAGTGATTCATAGACAACATCTCGTTCTTTTATCAGAGGTTCTACCAATTGATACGTTTCCACAAATAATTGAAATTCAATTTCGTGATCTATATCTTCAATGTTTGGAAACTTAGAAAGTTCTTCTATTAAACCCTGATCAATAAACCGATAAAACCCTTCAAATTGTATCTGATTAAATCCGGGTATTGTCGATGTTCCCTCTTTTCCATCCCCGAGCATCTTTTTTGAATTTCCCATTTATCCGTTTATTGAAAAAATCCCATCTCTCATTCTTCACCGAATCATATCCATAGAATTCGATCTAGCAATAATGGAATTTCTATTCTGTTTACTGAATCATATGAAATTTTATCCAACTCCAAGATATATGGAATGTATGAAAGATGTATGAACGGAGACTAGATTCAATTGGAATTTTTTATAAGAAAGAGATCCAAATGGAACAGAATTGAGAAATACCGCTGGAACTTATGGAGTTTTGTAAAGACTAGAAAAAAAAGTAATTTCATTTTCACCTATGATATTACATATTCAAATNGTAATTTCATTTTCACCTATGATATTACATATTCAAATTCGATTGCATACCTTAAAAAAATCTATTCATGATTGGATCTATTCGAGCAGATAAACATATAATAAATAGAAATGTTTTTTTATTTATAAATTTTTATTATTATTAAAATAAAAAAGAATACATAGATATATATGTCTCTTTTTCTTCTTTTATTCTGGTACAATTCTATTTGGGACAGTGCATGCTGTGCTCTATCAAAAATTAAATTTTCTCTTCAATGTATTCAATGAAAAATTGAAA
>OVAX01003674.1:0-17961 GCA_900406405.1 Lepidium africanum | reverse complement strand
ATTTTGAAAAAAAAAAAAAAAAAAAAAAAGAAGAAGGTGGACTTGGTTTTCGAGATTTAGGCGAATTTAACCAAAACTTACTTGCAAAACAAGCATGGAAGGTGCTAAGTGAGCCTCAATCCCTACTAAGCAGGATTTATAAGGTCTGATATTTTGCACACAAAGAATTTTTGGAAGCAGGTCAAGGCCAAAGGCTTTGAGAAATTTTGGATAGCTTGGTTTGTACATGACCACAATGGTACAACTAGGTATCATGCGTGCGATGCAATTACTCCCTCAGCAAGTCATTTCGAAACAGAACTTTGATGCTTTAATTGGGTTGTATCATGTGTTTTAGATCTTAGATGTAGAAAGGTCGAATTTAGGGTAGAAAGTAAGGATATCATTGAAGCGATCCTAAACCCGAGTGCTTGGCCAAGATTCCGGTCCACTCTAGAACTTTTAAGACAACAACTCTACCAGATTCTATCTCTGCTGAACCTGCTAATACAAGGGTAATGAAAATTGCCCATAGTGTCACACGAGAAAGGTGGCTTGTTTCGTATCTAGCCTGGCAAACCTTCGTGATTATTTACAAACTTTGAGGAAAATTAAAGATAGTGATTGATAGTAAAGCCTCTATAAACCGCATCACAATAATGTTCTCTCCCTTAAAAATTTAGTTAACAATTATGGTGATTCCTAAACCTAATAATGGTGAGACAAAACATTAATAAAATCTGTAAATAAATAATTGAATAATGGTGATTTTTCAAATTAGAATGATTATAGTGCCACCCTCGCATATGTTTCAAATTAGTTAGATCAATGTGATTGCAGTAGAAAAACATCAAATGTATATGATCAGATACAATATTTTTAAAAAATATTTTTTTTTAAATTAAGGGGTGATTAGGACAAATACTATAATGTGAACTAGATTATATTTCAACCAATGTTTTTTCTCGGAAAGAAACATATTTTTTTATAAAAGGCAGAAAGAAAATTAAATAATTGGAAACATATCATGGGAGAGAAGAAATATAGTTGACAAAAAAGAAAAGTAAATAAATAGGTCCTATAATGTTCAATGGAGTTTGAAGAAGACTGTATAATTTAATAGTCAGCTGAACAATTAAACAGAGCGATGAGTTCTATGAGTTCTCTTCTCGAGACCTCAGCCCTCGGAATCCCTTTTTTTAACAGTTAGCTTTAAGAAAAGGATTTTGTGAGCTTGTGAGCCATTAGACCACAATCAGTGCATCAATGTTCTCCTCGACCTCAACACTAGCTTCCTCATATAGTATTCTTGAAGTTGAAGGCATATTTGAAGCAGGGACAACAATAACTAAACCATTCTCAAGCTCTCTAACTAGAGTCTCATTGTGTTTTCGTGTTGCGCTGTTTAGAGAAAACAAACAAACAAAGATGTTAATGAAGCTTAGGGATTCAGAATACCTGAAAAGAAAGATATAATATAACCAACTAGGATCACATAAATTTGAATCAAAACCTAATTCGTCCAGTTAACTTGATGCAGAATTCATTGAATTTCTCTGATGGTTCCTCTGCATATTGAAACTGCGGCAGTTCATTGTCTACACTGTGTTTGAGATTCTTCAGAAGATGTTTTACATAATCTGACCAAAAAAGATTGTGATTTTATATTCAATCTCTCAGTTTCAAAAGAAACTATAATAACCGATCAAAATGCTTATTGCTAAGGAAAGTTACAGACCTCGATTATGTTTCAAGTAATCCTGTAGTTTTTCTGCATCATCTTGTGGTAGGTAATATTCATAAGCATAACTCCATTTCAGGATCCTTATACATTCCATGATCTGCATGAATGCATCATTCAAGTTATATAAGAAGGAAACCAAATCACAATACATAGATTTCTCACACTATTTTTGCTAACCTGATCTCCAGCTTCTAGGATGAACTTAAGCTGTGGTATAGTTGCTAACTGTGTATTACTTAGATCCTTAATCTGTAAAAGAAGATTACACAAAAAACTCGATTCAAGTTTAATCTTCAGAGATTTGAAACAGAACAATAATAATACAACATAGATCATCTCTCTTACAACAGTGTCTAGTTGCTGCAGAATTGCTTTTGCATTTGGCATCTTTTTTTTGGTCGCTTTTTTTTTCTTTTTTTTGGTCACTTCTTTTGCGTTTGGCACCTACAACCAAAAAACAACTCAAAGCATTCTCATAAGTTAATAATGGATTTAAAAGCTTATAAATAAGTGCATATATACCAATTCAGTATTCTGCCAATTAGTATAACAATCTCTGTATCTATCTGCAGCTACTTCTGCCATTTCTCGCCATTGATCACTCTCTTGATCCTACAAAAACACCAGCAAAAGGTTTATAGGAGATAATCAAATGAAACTTGGTTATACACAGACCCTTAAACTAATTATTTCAATATCAGACAAAAGTACCACAGCATCAAAGATACAAGTGTATAGATCACACCCAGTTCCTTCCCCATGCTCAGTCCAGTCACCATGGCAGAGCCTACAGAGAAAGTTTTATGAAAGAACTTCATTGTGAGATCATAATAATTAACCAACAACATGAATAAATAGACATTACAAAGTGGTAAGCATGTCAAAATTACCAACAGAAATCATAGTTACAAGGTGGTAAGCATGTCAACTTCAGTGAAAAGCCTTCATTTTGTAGAAAGCCTTCATTATGTTCAATCCTTCGCTTACACTTTGGACAAGGAACTGTATTTTCTAGTACCCTGTAATCATTATCCAAATAAGACTAAAACATATATGATTTTTAAAGCAATGGGAAATACATATCCGAAATTGTGGTTTTTTGGTTTACCAGTCCACGTTTTGGTAGTTATCAAAATTCTTCATCATTGCTAGCCATTTCTCAGCTGATTTACACTCCACAGGACTATGAACGTCCTTAGTGCACTGAAGCTAAGACTCAATTACAGTAATAGAAACTGGATTGAAGACAAAAGATACAAGACTAAAATACTCACATTCCAACAGAATCTATGCAAACAGATGCAGGTTACTGAAGAAGTTTCAGAGCCAGGACTCAGATCAATCGCACAGCTACATCCAGAGGCAGGACACCATTTCATCTAATGCCAAAAAACAATAAGCTAACATAAACCTTTTAGGCAACAAATGGTTCATAGTGATCTCTATGATCCATATTAGTGTTAATACCGTTTTCTTGGCTTCAACATAAGATTGAAGGAGATATCGATTGTACTTAGACTTTTCTTCCTCAGAAGCAAATCTATCAATCATATCTTGAGTAATAGAAGCTGTACAAAATGTAGCACTAGTTGGACACTTGAGCCAAAGGTTCCATTCAGCATCTGGCATTTCATTGATGATACTGTCGATATGGTCTGTAAATCACATATCACTGGTTAGGACATCAACAAGTTAGAAAAATAACTTGATTCAAACGAGATATACATACTTGTCCAGCAGTTAGAGCATATACGATGGTCACAAGAGACAGATGCAAAGTTCTCAGAGTGGTCTGGTTGGAGATCAGCTCCACAGATAAACTATACAAAACATTAAGAGGATCTTGTGTTGATTTAAACTCGAAAACGATAGAAGAGAATTGATAGAAATGTTTGGATTCAAAAATCTACTTCTGTGACATCAGAAGGTGGATCAAGTAATTTCTCCAATAAGCCAAAGCTTGCTTTAACACTTTCAGCATTATCAAACCATTCATTATGTAATTTACTAACATCCCTGAGTACACAAGAAATAAAAAACAGAGAGATCAGAAAAAGATATCTTGTGGATGAAGAAACACAAATCTCAGAGTAATAAACTTACCAGCTAAAGTAAGATAGCAGAAGTGTGGCTTCATCTTTGGAGATGCAAGTAACATCCGAAAAAACTTGAATCTCACTTTCCATACGTCTCCAAATATCTTCTTCTTTCAGAACAGTTGCATAACTCTGTTGAACAGATGTTTCAGTCTGATCATTTTCTTCAGCTGCATCATAAAACTCCATATTTGATGTGATTTCGAGTTTTTCCATCGTTTCGACCTTGGAATGATTTACCATGAACAGAATGAGAAAATATAAGTCGTCGTCTCACGATTTGTTATAATAGGCTCCAATTGGAGAGACTAAGTCGTTGAATGTCTTTTACTATTTCTCTTACTTTTAAGTTTTAAGACGATCTATCTCTAAATTTTGGTCAATGTAGTGTCATTCCAAGCTATGTTTTTCATGTCGGATTCTAATATTTTTATTTAAATTTTAAAAAAGTTCAAAATTAAATTTTAAAAAATCTAAAAACGCTAAAATTTAACTAAAAACATATTGGATACCTATTCGTTTTTTTTATTTGGTTCTGATTCGTGTTCAGTTTTTCGGATACATAAATTTACCACATATTTGAATATAGTGTTAGGTTTGGTTTGGTCCAATTTTCTAGATCGGATTCTATGCCCGTTTAAGCTAACAAATTGGAAAAGTCTCGTGCATATCTAACTACGCATGTATGCAAATTGGGAATATGGAACGTTCTGGACTGCTTCGGGTAAAGAAAGAGTCTCTAAACGAAAGAAAAGAAAAATAAAATCAGACCAATTAGATGATTATGACTTTGTGAGTACTTATGTCAACAGTAATAGATTAATAGTAATTATTAAGTATAACGTCAACATGTAAAGTTGAATCGGTGTAAAATTTGACTGAGACTATTAGGCATAAAGAATTCTACAACTAGAGGAGTAAACAAAGCGTTGAAGTTTATCAGATTACTAATCGAAATTTTAACCCCAAGAAATAATTGGGCCTCACACCCCAAATAAGTTTTAAATTAGAGAAAATTGTACCAAATGCCTCTTTAATTTTAAAATTGTACAAAATGCCATCGATTTTTGATTTTGTACCAAATGTCATATTTCAATTTTTTCGGAAATTTTTTTTTGTGGTATTGGGTATTGGTACATCATTGTCCATGATTTACAATATATTGTCCACCATGGACATATCTTGTAACTTTTCGGTGAACATACATTTACCAGTCTACCATGGATATCTATATAGCCTACCATACATTTACTATCTACCATAAACATATATATGGTCTACCATGAACATAATATGCAGTGTTATCTACAGTGTACATTTACGCAGTCTATCGTGGACAACAATGTTGCACTTCAATGCCACAAAAACTTATTGCTTGAAACACCAAAATAAGTTTGATTACATTTGGTGCAAAGTCAGAAATCGATGGCATTCTGTACAATTTAATAACTAAAGGGAGCATTCTATAAAAATATCCCATTAAATTATGTATAATATTTTTGAGTTTATTTCTTATGGGGAATACCATTCTTGTGGCAAATGTGGCATTCCTCATTACCATTTTACCCTTTTTGGTTGGAACAAAAAGAGAAAAGAGAGAAAGAGGAGAATGGAAAGAGAGAAGGGACTTTTCGTGGGGAAATGGAAAAAAAAATTGGCTAATAAAACATCGACACATAGCAGACGGAAAGAAAAAATATGAATTTGTGTTTGATAATGGATATGGACATAAATAATGGACATCTAAAATGGACACATACACAATAGATGGACATGAACATGTCAAAAATGAACATAAACATGTCTAAAACATACACAAACATAAGCGATGGACAAAAACATGTCACCAATGGACATAAACATGTCACGATGGGCATAAACATGTCCCAAATGGATATAGACATAGTGATGGACATGAATATGCCTAAAATGGCCAGAGACATAAACATGGAATCGACAGACATTGATATGATATCGTTTTTTGTCGAGAGAAGTGAAAGAGAAATCGAGATAATTAAAAGTAAAACATTTAAAGAGAAATCGAGAGAATTGTGGAAGAAGAAGAGATAAACAATACGAAAGAATGAATAGAGAATGAAGAAGAAAGAAGAAAGAAAAAAAAATGAATATGGGCATTTTTGTTTTTTAATCGAATGTTGACTTGGTCAAAGTGGTATTGTGAAGAAAGATTAAGCTTTGTGGCATCTGGGAGAATTTAAAACTCAATTGTGGCATTTTTAGGCAAAATTCCCAATTTTAAATGGCTATTTGTCAATTTTACAAAACTAAAAATGATTTGGTAGTAGTATTAATCTTTTGGGTTCGGGTGATTTTTTTGGATTTTAGATTTTCGAGGTTGTTAATCTAAAACTTATTTATACATTTTTATTTTTTTGGGTGGGATTTGATTTTGGTATAGACAGTTTGGATTCAGATATTTTTATCCAAATTTTTATGAGTTTAAAATTAAAAATAATTTAATAGAAAAAAGTCTTAAACAAATAAACTAAATTTAACAAAGAAAAATATCATATATCCATTTAATTCTTGATTCTTTTCCGGGTTAAACTCAACTTTAATATTTTTTGTACATAAATTTAAGATACATTCGACTATTTTGATAATTTTGGTTCAATTCAATTTCACATTACTTAAAATCGGTTTTGGTTGGAGTTTTAGATATCTGGTTTTATGAGCAAGACTAGATCTCGCCATGTCAGTGTGATATGAATAAGCTTAAATGGGCTACAAGGATCTGGTCTCGCCATGTTAATGGGCTATTATGATCTATCTGTAAATATATGTTTTTGATATTTTTTTCGTAAAAGTGATGTGTGTTTATGGTAAGGGGCTAAAGTGAAAAAGGCGAAAGCGTTGGATCATGTGGATCCCACGAGTGCAAATTCAATTATTTGGCTTATTTTTTTTGTTTTAACATATTACTAAATGCTCACTATATAAAGCAATGGTGGTTAATGGAATAAGAAAATAAGATAACCCGCACCTTAATTATGTTGTCTCCTTTAAAATTCACGATTATGGTGATTCCTAAACCTAATAATGGTGATACAAACCATTTGATTACATAAACAATTTAATATTATTAGTGATTTTCAAATTAAATTAGAATGATTATAATGCCACCCTTGAATATGTTTCAAATTATTTGAATACTTGACTAAACACATTTGTTTAAATATATATATATATATTAAAAAATTAAAGGATGGGGACAAATATAATGATGTCAACCAATTTGTTTTCTGAGAAAGAAAAAATTTCTTATGATTAAAAACATTTCATGGAAAAGTGAGAAATATAGTTGACAAAATAAAAGAAAATAAGAAAAGTAAATAAATAAGTTCTATAATGCGAGTGCATGGGAGCTATGAGTGTTCATTGGAGTCCTTTTGCTCTACATTTGGAGGTGGAAAAGCTTTATTTTGGGCAATGGAGTTTTTCCTGTCATTTTAGATTTTAAATGTGAAGATAGTGACAGACTGTGAAATTGTTCTAAAGATAATTCAGCAATTGGAAGAGTGGCCAGCTGTCATCCCATATCAGAAAAAGTTTTCAAGGCTAAGTTCTCTATCTCGTTTTATTTCTCTTTTTGTTATTCCTAAATTTTTGAACCGGACTCCTGCTACGCTCACTCATCGTATTAAAGAGACAACTAACGGTTTCTTTATTTAACTTTCTCTCTTTTAGGTTTATTATTAATATATTTGCGGTAAAAAAAAAAAAAAAAGTCCTATAATGTTCAATGGGCTTTGAAGGAGACTGCATAAATTTATTGTAAGCTGAGCAACAATAACGAAAGTGACTTTTGTATGTATTCATTTTTCCCACTTAACATTATTGAAAGACAACGTGGGTTTGTTGGCCTATTTTCCTCCTTTTATTTCCATGTCTCCACTCCTTATTCTCCACGTGTCCCCAACATCACCAAATCACCAAGACCAACTGTGTTCCTCACAATGACAGCTTCAAAAGGGGTATTACCATTTATGCATGTATGTATGTCACAAGTCTATGATTATCATATCTTGTCTTAACATAATACATCACACATACATCTTTCAAATCCTATCAGTTAAATCGACAATATTTAATTCTATAATCAAACTCTCTAAACATATTACAATAGTCAAACATGACTCTCTAGAATGAAATTTAAATAGAAAAAATAATAAAAATAACTATCAATCACTTAACCAAATACACTTTTAGTTTGCACTCCATATTTTTATCACTTTTGAATCGATTCCATTCCTATTTGTTTTTAATTAAAATGTTATTTATTCAAAATGTTAGATATCACTATTGTACATATTTATCAATACGATCAGATATTCTTTTTGTCAATAGACTGATTATTTATACCAAAAAAGTAATCAGTTCGTTTGAAATATAATCTGCAAATAATAAATTTCGTATAAAAAAAAATCACAATGAACTAAAAATCAATTTTAAGATTTATGGTCTGATTGGAATTGCTTTCGTTTTTCGGCTTTGGAAAACAAAAATCTTTGTAAAAGATTGATATTAAACCAATTATATTTTAGAGTAAAAGATAAACTAGAGTATCATGCAATTTGCTTTTCAAAACAATAAAACAAAAACAATCCTTAACAAACTCTCCATATCAACAATTGCTTTCGTTTTTCTATAAAATTTTTGCAAGATACTCTAATTTATTTTTTATTCTAAATTTTGATTGGTTTAATTTCAATATTTTACAAAGATTTTTGCTTTGCAAAGCAGAAAAATGAAAGCAATTCCAATCAGGCCTTAAAGACTACGAAACAAGTGTGATATCAAAACAAAGAGACCTTTGAATCTTACATACTATCTAAACGCCGACCACTCGTCTAGTTTATCTACCATTCTAAACACTTGAACATTTATTTTATTTAGGGTGAATTAATAGATTATATTGAACGATTTCAAATCATTTTTTCTTTTATTTATCAAAAATAAAAGTTGGTTATGTCACGAGAAAGATGCCACCCTTCACATCATGATAAGTTGTAACCATCATCATCATCATACATTGCGGCTTTTATAAGAAAACAAATGGACTCTACACAGTTTATATAAGGATAGTAAGAGACAAAGAGAAACTTGGATACAAAGAACTCAGAGAGAGAGAGAGTGAATGATGGATTGTGTTCGCTGTAAATCATCATATTCATGGGAACTATCTTCTCAACAAAAATTTGAGATCGAAACATCTAACAATGCTTTCGAACACTTCGATGAGGACGATGAATCGGGAATCCATGGAGCTTGGGTAGACATCTCGAGCCGTAGATCATTTGTTAACTCGTGCGACGGTATTGGGAAGAAGCTGGAGAGGAAGAAGAGCCAAGTGTTTTTGGAAGGTTACGTCGAGACTCCTGCTTCCACGGAGGATGATCAAGATGATATTACGAGATCCAAGAGTTTAACCGGTGAAGATCTCGAAGATCTCAAAGGTTGTGTAGATCTAGGATTTGGTTTCAGTTACGACGAGATCCCTGAGCTTTGTAACACTTTACCTGCTTTAGAGCTTTGTTATTCCATGAGCCAGAAGTTCTTAGACGATAAGCAGAATAATAACAATAGATCACCAGTGGAAGATTCTCCATCACCTCCACCAGTCACGGCCACTCCAATTGCTAATTGGAAAATCTCTAGCCCTGGTAATTGATTCTGAGTGATTGATTTGTTGCTGATTGAGTTGTAGTGAAACAAATTTGTTGGAGATTTCAATGAATCTAAATGTTTTTATTATGGTGTTGTTTTTAGGTGATAATCCGGATGATGTGAAAGCTCGACTTAAATACTGGGCACAAGCTGTTGCGTGTACTGTTCAATTGTGCAGCTGAATGAATCTGAATCAGTAATTCTATTGAAGATGTGTTTACATGAACACTATGTCAGCCATTGTTAGCTGAGGAGGAGATCTGCGAGGATGACATTGCTACAAGGTCTGAAATTTAATTGAACAGAAACAATGATTCTGACTTAATTCCATGTATCCATAGTAGTAGTATCTAGTCTAATGATTTATGAACGGGAATAAATGTGTCAATGATTAAAAACTTCAAATTCTTTCTCATTCCCTTGTTGATCTCATCATCTATAGCTTAATATCTGACATCTTTATAGTTGGATTCTTGTCCTTATGCAGTATAGTGAGAATTCACCTCACTTGACTGGTCATTGTTCTTCCGAGGTAACTTATCTAACTGTGTCTCTATTAACTGAGTGTGATGCAATATCATTTCGTGAGACAGCTGTGTAAAGTACAGTGTAAAGCTTTTTACATGTGAGAATTGTATGAAAGCTGGATTGTTGTCCTTGTGCAGTGGTATGAGAGCTATCACTAACTGGTTATGGAACTCTACTTGCTGAGGTAACTTATCAATGTTAACTAGGTGACTGGATCTATAACCTTCTTTGCGAAAGCAGTGACATTACTACTAACCTCTGACCCATTCCATTTCGTGAATATGTGTTGAAGCTTACATACAATTTTGTGGCTGAAATGCCTAGTTTGGTGATCGAGTGCGAGGAAAAGAGTGAAGATAGATGCATTTCATCTTCTTCGATTTTCATGAGTAATTAAACAGGTGACAATGTAGATGATCAATATGGCTACCGAAGATGACTAAATAATGCTTAGTTTGTGGATTTGAGAGTGCCTGTAAGTATAACTTAACGTAGCTTCTGATGAATGTTATGTGGCACATGTAACGGAAATTTGCAAGTGCCTTATAAAATCCAAAGATATCACATTTCGAACTAGACAACTTAATTAAGCCTTTCTGTCACTATTGCTTTAATGCAAGCTGTAACCTTTGTAAAGGTACTCACAGCAAAAATCTGTCAACATCAGTGCAACCTAATTGTATGTTGGAATTCAAACAAGGATAACAAATGCTGAAACTATATAAGGCTGAGCAACTTATTGAACATACCACACAGCTCGACTCATGAACCACCTAGTCATTTTAAAAGCAGCTTTGCTTTGCTAATTTATTACCCTGTCCCTAACTATCGTGAACCACAAAGGACCAGCTACCTTCTATTCTCATTTGTGATGATAAACAAATCGCTTCTGTTTGATTTAGCTTATAATTTCTTCTTTTACTGTGCTTTTCAATCTGCCTTCTCTTCGTAAATTCTTCCTTTTCGCTTGAATATGATGCACAAAGGCAGCTACTACATCATGGAGTTTCGGGGCAAGCTTGCTTGTTGAAGAAACGTTATGACCAGCATCTTTCAAAGCCCGAGCAACATCCTTCTGAGCTTTCTGGAAATGCACGTTACACAAAGCAGGAACAGTCGATGCAAGTGTTGGTTTTGGACAAGTTATTGCTTTTGATTGAGCTCTACATGAAAATTATAACCATACAGTATTAGAACACAACTAATGATATGATCTTCACATACAAGAATGCAAAAATTTCAGAAGTTTCAATAGAATATATGTGAATCATATATAATTAATAACTACGAAATGCTAATTATGAAGGAACCTTTTATTGACGTAAGTACAAGACGTGTAAAGCTTCTGCTTCTTATCCATGAGAATATGAAGCTGACAGTAATTGGTGAGTGGCATAGCCTTGGATTTGCATCCATTACCACAAGCCACACAGTTACCTTTCATAGTCAGATCACCACCATTGTTATTATCATTGTCTCCACTACCTTCAATTTCATCGCCAGTCTCTCCTTGTGTCCCAATTTTACGTCTCTTGTTTTGCTGTTGATGAGAATCCTCTTTAAAAGGACTAACACCATAGTTCCAACTATATTTTCTGTGTTGCACCTTGAGATCCTCCATTAGAGCCCAGTAATAGTCTCTATAGCATTTCGCGAGTTGCTTCAGGTAATGTGATCGGCGTCGAAGAAGTTCCGGTCGTGTGATGTGGGAGGAATTTCCCAGGATCTGATCCTCCATCGCCATTGAAATCGGTGAATTCGACGTCGACGCTAAGGCGCTTGTGTTAGGGTTATTAGGGTTACAAATTTGAGATTCTTCGCCGACACCGGGTCTCGACAAGATTGAGGCAGTCATCGGAGATGGATGCCTTGGAGGTCTCGAAGACGAAGGGTTTTGCTTCAAAGCTGACGACGCCATTGCTACAGATTCGAGAGAAAGGGAAAGTAACACTGTAACAAAACTGTCTCTTCAGCGTTTACAAAGAGGCTTAACTAAAAGCCCATTGGGCCTTACCATATTAATAACCCAACATAAACAAAAAATCCAGAAAAATCAAAGTTAAATCGAATCGAATTAAACCGGTTGGTTAAACCAGGAGATTCCCAGCTGTCGGTGGAAGCTCCACTTCAGTTTATTAGGACCCACATTACGTACCAGCCTGTCTTCTCAAACCGACACATTCATCTCACCAAACGCAATCTTCACCGTTGATATCTCTCAAATCTAACGGCTGATAATGACAGCTGATCCGTCACCCTCTTAAGTTATTTCTTCCTTTCTTCCTCTACAATCTTTATTTTCCTCGGCAGCGAAGCAAAAGGGAAGATATTGTTCCGTTGAAGCTCACAGGTAGTTTTCTCGATCTCTCTGGATCTATAGTTGATCGGCATTGTTGGTAAGCATTTTTCGATACTAAGAACTTGGTTTAATATTAGTAATGATTTAGCTAAATCTTGACTTGGTAATTTTGTTTTGCTGCCGATTCGATCTCTGATTTACATTCACATTATGAAGTATCCATAAATTCTACACTGGTTTATCAATCTTATTCATAAATCTCTCCGAATTTTTTATGATATCGGTTAATCTACAGCTAATAGGGCCTCAATTCCAGTCAGTTTTTGGCTTGTCGGATTGGGTCTTTTGGTTTTAGCTAGTTCTTCTTGTTTAGCTTAGGCGTATGTTCTCAGTAATTTTGTAGTAGGTTCAGAAACTCAAATTGCTTATTAGGAAAATTGAAGGTTTCTATATTTTGCAGACAATATTAACCAGAAGCATGTCATTAATTGTTTTCTTTGATGTTTGCAGTTCGTAGGTGGTATTTTGATCCATAGTTATAAGCTATGGTGACGATCAAGAGTAGTTCAATTGTGATTCTGGCCCTTCTGGCTGTATCATTCCTCGCCTTGGTTGCAAATGGAGAAGGCGACAAAACGATTTTAGTGAAGAAAGTGAAGGGAAAGAAGGTGTGCACGCAGGGATGGGAATGCAGCTGGTGGTCTCAATACTGCTGTAACCAGACGATATCAGATTACTTTCAGGTTTATAATTTTGAGCAACTCTTTGCCAAAAGAAACCTTCCAACAGCTCACGCAGTTGGTTTCTGGGACTACCAATCCTTCATTACTGCTGCTGCGCTCTATGAACCTCTTGGGTTTGGTACCTCTGGAGGAAAGCACATGGGACAGAAAGAAATAGCTGCATTTCTCGGTCATGTAGCTAGCAAAACCTCATGTAAGTTTTCTTCAGTTTTAGTTCTGTCTTTAAAGCGTACAACATCTTCTTTAACATAATTGACCATCCAAAACTAATGGAAGCTAATATGAATAAAAAAATGGATGCCTTAAGGTATAGCTTCATAGCTTTTTCTACTTATAAATCTGATCACACTCATACATTCAGAATCATGAAAATGGATATCCTCTAGGTCGCTGTGGGTGTTTTCTATGTTGTAAGAAGCTTTGCATTAGAATGAGTGTTACTATGATGTCTTATAGGTGGCTACGGAGTTGCAACAGGAGGACCTTTAGCTTGGGGTCTTTGCTATAACAGGGAAATGAGCCCAATGCAATCATACTGTGACGAGTCCTGGAAATTCAAGTACCCTTGCAGCCCTGGTGCTGAATACTACGGACGTGGTGCTCTACCCCTCTACTGGTACACATTTTTTCTACTTTGAAGCTCTAAATGAAAGCTGTGAAATCAAACAATTTGCATTCTTACATGCTCAATTTCAACAACCATCAGAGGCTAATGTATTTTAACTTGTTTATTTGAAGGAACTTCAACTATGGAGCAGCTGGGGAAGCCCTGAAAGCTGATCTCTTAAACCACCCAGAGTACATTGAGCAGAACGCTACCCTTGCCTTCCAAGCTGCAATCTGGAGATGGATGACTCCAATCAAGAAACATCAGCCCTCAGCTCACGACATCTTTGTCGGAAACTGGAAACCTACAAAGAACGACACTGAGTCCAAACGTGGCCCAACGTTTGGCAGCACCATGAACCTCTTGTATGGAGAGTACACATGTGGTCAAGGTGACATTGATCCAATGAACAACATAATCTCACACTACTTATACTTCCTCGACCTTTTGGGTATTGGAAGAGACGAAGCCGGAACAAACGAGGATCTCAGTTGCGCTGAGCAGAAACCTTTCAACCCTTCGACTAAACCTTCCTCTTCCTCTTCGTAAGTGTCTGTATCGTTTCACTGTTATCAAGTCTCTTGCTTCACTGGAGAATTGTTACGTAATAAGTGAAAAATGCTTGTCGTAAAAGAAAATGTGTGTGTTTTTGTCTCTGTAGAACTTACGCAAATGAATTTTTATATATTTTTTCTGTATGTAAAACCATATTTAATTTCTGTATTTGAAGAACGTTTGTAATATAGAGAAAGCAAGGGAACATATTTGTGGTTTGCTAATGATGTTTATATATTTCAATCAAGGGTTTTTTGGTCAACAATTTGGAGCAAACTAGACAGAATTGTGAGGTTTTGCAACTAATGGGTTCGGTTTGGTTTTCGATTCCAGAAATGTGGTCACGAATAGATATTTATTAAAATGTGAATCGGAATCGGTTCCGATTTGTTTAGTTTGGAATTGTGGTAATCAATGGATATCTATTAAAATTCAGTTCGGTTTTGGTTTGGTTCTGGTTCCAAAAAATATGTAATCGAATTAGTCCCAAAATAATATTGATTCGGTTTCGAATGGTTATTTTTTTCAAAACTTCACAATTAAAACCCAACAATTAACCAACAATAATCAAATACCCAAAAAAATATGATTATTTGTAACCAAAAGTAATTTTGTAACTGAATAGAGAACCGAAAGTACATGAAAATTAGAACCAAACGTTTCTATCTTGAAATCAAAACCGTATCGAACCGAAAACAAAAGTTACCAAAAATTTCGGTTTTGTTCGGTTTTTTGATTGTCGATATTATGTCCAGAGCTAATTGGAACCGAGTCGAACTAAACTTGATGAAATACATGAATCATAAATCTTTGTAATAGAACTCGAACTGTAATCGAATTAAAATCAAATGGATACCAAATATATATTTATTAAACTTAGAATTTTTTTAATAAATCTTTATTAACATTGATTTTTTAAAAATAAAAATTTAGATAAAAAATCCAAACCAAACCCGAATCAAATAAAAAAAATACTTTAATGAATCTTGAATCAATGAAACCAAAAATAAGAAATCCGAAGAGACCATTTTCATAAATTCTTATTAGTTTTGATTTTCTATAAAATCAAGATAAAAGAAAACCCAAACTAAATAATAAAAATATCTCAATGTGTCGTAGATCAATGAAACCAAAAACCTAACACCCAAACAATAAAAGTATTTGAATAGATCTTAAATTAATAAAACCAAAAATTTGAAGTTCGAAAAGACCTAACTCGAACTCGAACAGGTAGCTGAATGCCTAGGCTTATTGCAGAGTTTTCTTTCTTAATTATTCTAGCTTCTCTTTTCGAGTGTTTGTAATATTTAGTTTACCTTGATTGGGTTATGTTTCAGATATATTGTTTATTTCCTCCTCGGTTGTAGTAGTTTTAAAAGTTTTTCTCTTTCTGACCTAGTTTTCAAAAGTATTTTAATTTTTGACGGTTCAATAAAACCCGATCCATATAATCTATCGGAAAAATAGATATATATATATATATATATATATCCGATAATGGTTGGAAATTGGAACCGAAGGGTATTAATAAAAAGAAAATTAATTTTAATAGCTCAGTGGTTTATGTTATTTCTTGTCATTTTTCAGTTATCTTTTTCTTTTGGAATAATTCTCCGAAGATTCATTAGTTTTCGTCGGTTTCATGTATTTTGCTTGTCATTTATAGTTTATGGAGAATGTTTATTCTATCGGTTACATTTTTTGTTTCTTTGGTTTAATAAAAATAATAAAAGAGACAAAAAAATTTAAGAAAAATCAAAACAAAGCTCTAAAGTAGGGAATTAACTAAGGATATCTCGGATTCAGAAACAGTTGCAGAAGCCTTTAGTATTAAAAGTGATAAAGCTCTTGGTGCAGAGGGAATGACAAGTTTGGTTTTCCAAACATATTGGGATGTGGTGGGGAGTCAAATTATTGGTGAAGTTAAAGAGTTTTTCAGAACTGGTATTCTACCTTCGGAGTGGAACTACACCCAAATTTGCTTAATCCCGAAGAATAGTAACCCATCCAAAATGACAGATTTGAGGCCAATAACCTTATGTACGGTTTTATACAAGATAGTCTCGAGAGTGCTTAGTAAGAGGCTGAAAGCGATAATGCCTAAGGTGTTGTCTCAAACACAGGGTGCTTTTGTAGCAAACCGTTTGATTTCAGACAACATCTTGGTAGCTCATGAAGTTATACACGCGCTGAAAACAAACCCTCAATGTATGGGTAAGTTCATTGCAGTCAAATCGGATATGTCTAAGGCATATGATCGGGTAGAATAAGGCTTTCTTCAGGAGCTTCTCATTCAGATGGGTTTTGATATTCGTTTTGTCAACTAGATTATGACATGTGTAAGGATGGTCACCTATTCAGTTTTACTGAATGGAAAATCGTTTGGTTTGATCAAGCCAGAACGAGGATTAAGACAAGGAGACCCTCTATCTCTATTCTTGTCCATCCTATGTGCAGAAGCTTTAATACATGCCATGAATAGAGCACAAGATGAACAGAAAATCTCTGGGATAACTCTATCTAGAAGCAGCCCCTCAGTACAACCACTTTTGTTCGCGGATAACAGCTTTTTTGTGTGTCAAGCCACTCTAAAGGAGTGCTCAAAAGTCATGAGGTATTGGATATATACGGTAAAGCCTCGGGACAGGTTATAAACTACCAAAAGTCTACAATCACATACAGCTCCAAGATCGATCCTTACATGCGCTACCTCCTTGGCACTTTTATGGGAATTTATCAGGAAGAGCCACAGGGAAGTATTTAGGTTTGCCAGAGTGTTTTAGTGGATCCAAGAAAGAACTTTTGGCATGTATCACGGATCGGTTAACTTCGAGGCTTAATAGTTGGTTCTCTAAGACCTTATCGCATGCTGGAAAGGAAGTCTTGATAAGTTGATTGCACAAGCCCTCCAAGTTTACGCTATGACTTGTTTCAAGTTATCCAAAAGACAATGTCGTAAGCTTGTTAGTGCTATAACACTATTTTGGTGGAATGATAAAGCAGGCTAAAGAAGATAAATTGGGTTGCGTGGAAAAACTTGTGTAGATCACGGAAACACGGAGGCTTAGGTTTTCATGATATTGAAGTCTCTAATCAATCCTTGTTAGCAAAACAGGCTTGGCGTATACTTAATCAACAAGAGTCACTGCTGGCAGAGCTTTATAAAAGTCGCTATTTTGCGAATACGGATTTCTTTAGTGCAGGTTTGGGTATAAGACCGTCATACGCTTGGCGTAGTATTTTACACGGGAGAGAGCTTCTCCAAAAAGGGTTGTACAAGTCAATTGGTGATGGGAAGAATACTGAGGTATGGGTTGACAATTAGATTGCTGACCCTCATCCTCGTAAACCGTCTCTACCTTCAGCAATGAAAAATCCAAACATGAAGGTTGCAGAGCTCATCCTACCATTGGAAAGATGGGATTTAAACAAGTTACAGTCACACATGAGTGAAGAAGATATGGTATTTGTGATGAAAATACAGACAAATACTGAACATGAAGATATGTGGTTATTGGCACAGACTCAACATGGATGTTATTCAGTTAAGAGTGGTGCCTGGTTAGCTTCTACTTCTTCTGACCATGCGGCTACAAACGTTACAGATTCTCGACACAACAATTTGAAGAGCCGGATATGGAAGCTCAACACAGTACCTATCAATTATCCGCTTCTTCCTAATGGAATGGAGAAAACAATTGCAAACTACATCCATCAATTCG
>OVAX01003673.1:0-17983 GCA_900406405.1 Lepidium africanum | reverse complement strand
TATCTCTCCTCTTCTCTTATTATTTTAATTTTTTTTACTTAGAACCTTTCCTTTAGAACCCCCAATGAAGATGCTCTAAGGTCTCTGTTTGATAAGTAGCACGAAAATTTAAAATTCACTCATAGAAATTCAATGTTTGAGTATCAATATGCATCTGGGTATTCTTAGCTGCGTTGGTGGTCCTCTTTAGCTCAGGAGGAGAGGAAATTACTCATTATGGACCACTTCCAACATGATTATGCAAGGTATCTCACTTGAATTACGTTGATTCTTGCTTCGTTTCATAACATGATAACAATGTTACTGCCAATGATGCACATGATTGGAATTATATACTAATTCGCCTTCAAGAACACATCTATCCTGCTTCTCGTTTCAAGTTGTATCCATGCTTACGTACTCCTCAACTGGCTATTAATGTCTCTAGAACTTCATTACTAGAACATTATTTCAAGTAGTAGGGTGTGTCCACTACCACAGGAAAGAACAGTTCTATCTTTTTGTTTTTTTTACAATTCATATATCTTTAGATAACTGAAACACAAACTTTCTACTAAAACTAGTATATAGGCATCAGTTTTCTTCTCTTTGTCCTGTTTCTTGAATGTTAAACACTCAGCCGCCTGATTGAAAGTGAAGCGCATACTAGGTCCAAAGCAAGTAGCCTGACTAAACAACTGGGAGGTCGACAGTGAGTTTGCAAGTAGGCCTCATAGGTTGCTACTTAGTGTCATTCCCTAATACTTCATTCGCACAACTGATATGATACTTGATCATCTCATCTTCGTTTACGCAGGTTTCTCTATCATTTCTTATTCAAATCTCAGTCATAAGTCATTTAAACCTGTCCATGTCGCCAAGTCCCCAATTCTTGGAGACATTGAGGACAGAGCACAAGAAGCTCTGCAACTAGAGAAATCTCATTACAATGACTGAGATTCAGTACTGCTAGCAATTCAACTAATTGATATCATGAGTCTGCCAAATCTCCTTGGAAAGGTCCGATTTATGGTCTGAGCATTGCCATGAAATTATAACACTTTAAAAACTTTGTTTTCTCCCCTGAGAAGTAAGGATGAGAAAATAAGCTATAGAGTGAGAGCTACTACACAGGAGAAGGAACGGACCCATTGAAAATGCAGTCACCTGTAAAGATTAACTCATTGATGCATACGGCTCCTATTCTTCTCGGTAGCTAAGTTGATTTTGCTCTGCCTTGATCGTGGTTTGTCCCTTGAACCTGAGTTCCCCAAACTCCTCCTACCTGCTCTTGGACTTGAAATTCTACGACCACGCTTTAGCCTCTGGTTTTGCTCTACTTCATCATCATCATCCTCTTCTTCATCAGCAAAATCTTCTTCACGCTCATCCTCAACCTCAGAACCAGAAATGTCATCATTCTCAGCCTTTGCATCAGTGTCACAAACTTCTCCTTCCACCTTCCCCTTATCTTCTTTCTTGCTGCTAGAAACCGTCTTATTTTCTTTCTTAACCGTATTCATGAGTTTCATGTACCGATTCCGGCTCGTCACCAATTGATTGCTCTCTATCAACATTCCCCTCTTGTAACCATCTCTAAGAACCACCGTGTGAGTCCTAAGCTTACTTGACAGGTAAAAGATACCAGGATGGTTATGAAGTACTCTCTTAAATCTCGACCTTAATCCCATAAACTCACCTAGATGCAAAATAGCATCTTTCTCAACCTTCTTCGACACAAAAAGGTTTAATATTTCATGCAACACAGCAACAGTCCATTTGTCAGACTCATCGCTCGTGGCTGATAGATGAAGTGCATTCTGATAAGGCGAAATATACGGCAGTTTCTGCCATTCATCGATCCATTTCTTCATCTTCTTATCGACCACAAAACCATTTGAGAATTTCATCGGAAAAGCAATCGGTGAACCTTTAGTATACTCTACTTTTCCAACTGTTGTAGCTTTCTTCTCCAACACAGATATAGCATGCTCATTACTCCAACAAACCAGTTCTAGTTCACCACTACATCCTCGTAATTTCGATTTGATGACTCTAAAATAGTCAGGAAACTCAGGTACCATAGTTTCAACGTAATTCTGAGGTAAGCCTAAATCCCATTTCAACAAATCCAGAATCTCTAATGGAATTTTGTTAATCCTATTTATCATAAGCAATTTCAAAAGCCTATCAGCTAATTCCTGCTTATAAGACTCACTTCCGTAAACTAATTGCTCATCAGCGTCGAGGTTTAGAATTTCCGGCGTAAGACTGATGTGAGGATGAATGCCAATTCCTCCGGGGAGAAATTCCTGGAAAACGGAAGGGAAGCTTCTGATGAACTCAATCGGACGGAGAGGAACTCGTAGTGAATCTTTCTGAGTGGTGATAACCGATATCGGAACTGATTTTGCAGGCTCCGATCTGATAAGGTCTTTGATACTAAGAAGTGGTCTGAGATTCTTCTCTCTCTCCACGGCGTGATCGAGGCCTCTGTCTCTTACGAATTTGTAGGTATCCTCCACCGCCGTATCGGCGAAGGAACGGCCGCCGGAATGACGGTGGCTGGAAATCGTACGGAAAATGGATTTCATTAAAGTAGCAGCGGGCTTGATTTCTAGGGTTTCGGTATAAGAGTAGAACCTGATGAAGGGTTTTAAGAGGGTTTTTGGTTTTTTTTTTAATTCTTATTTTGTCAATTTCATTTTAACCACGACACTATTATTTGGTTCTGCCACGGTTAGTTCGGGTCGGGTAATTCGGATTACAGGTATTTATTGGTTTTAAAATTTGTTTGAAAATAACTGAATCGTATTCTTAATCAGGTTGGTTCGGATATCGGGTATTTCAGATTAGAAATATTGATTTCGAACCAACCCGATTCACCTGCTTTTTTCTTATTTTGCTTAATCCGAATTCACATGTTTTGTTGACCAAAACTTAACTAAAATAAGCTGAAAATGATATGTCAATAACAATTAAGATTCCAGACATGTTTCTAACTTCAAAGTTTATAGCATAAAAATAAAAATTCATGATAAATAAGTTCAAGTTTGGAAATAACGAAAGAGAGATAAAAAGATATTTTTTGCAGCTTGAGTTTCTAACTCCACATGTAGCTTCTTGAGGCTATTCCAAAAAAGAAAAGCTACACAAGGAAACAAGTACTTAAACACACATAAACACACACATGAATTGAATAAGATGATGTGAAAACATATACAGTTGATTACCTAATGAGTCATGGAACTCGAATTTATCAATCATTTGAGCCAAGTTTACAATCTTTTCTGCATCCATTGTGTTTCTTAGCCACTGTTGTAAACAAAGCAAAGCTTCAATCATATGTGGTGCTAAGCAATCATAAGTGCTGAATGCGGACTCAGAAGCAACTGAAGACACTTGAATGGTAAGTACATCCTTTAAAAGCTTAGATAATATAGGAAACTTCACACTATTACGCTTCCACCATGCTAGCACATCGTAATCCATTTCCAAGATATTTTTCTTACGTGGAACAGTTTTCTCCATTAAGTATATGTCCAACTCACTACTAGCTTCCTCATTTTCAGTTTCATTATCCATCTCTTGATACAAAGCGTCCCTGTCATACCCATCATCATCAGACAAATCAAAAAGCAAACGACTTTCTTGTTTAGAATCGCCCATATCACTCTTGGATCCAGCTTGAGAAGAGGTGCTTAACTTAGAGGTATACTCTTCATATATATTCTTCATGGTTGCCTTAATTGAGGATTTTAGATGCTTACTGTCTTTACTTTGTCAAAGCAAATAGATGCATCTTATTTCTTGGGTCAAAGACAATTGCAATGATAAGTAATGGATTCTTCTAGACACTCACTAAGTGGTTCCCCAATGGTTTCTCCCTTATGGTATGTGACAGGTTTGAAGCTTATGATCCTTTTTTGTAACACCCAATTAGCATCAATCCAATGAGCTGTCACCACCATGTAACTCCATGAAATAGTAGGAGATGCCATATATATGTGGTGAGAGATAGTCTCCTTTTATCACAACCAAACAACTTCTTCAAATTTTATTTATCTTGCAGGTACATTGAGTAGATGTCAGAAGTTGCTGTCTTCCTACAATGAACCGTGTACATTGGGAGTACATTGAAGCAGAATCTCCTAAACCCTCTGATTCCACAAATAAAAAAGGCAGCCCAGCTAGTATAATCATCTTATTCACTGACCTTCNATAAAAAAGGCAGCCCAGCTAGTATAATCATCTTATTCACTGACCTTCTGAACAATTTTTTATCATACTTCATGGTTGTGACTAACCCTGAGAATTTTAACCAAACCGATTTGTCCAAACCGAACCAAACCATAATTTGGACAAATCGGTTTGATTATTAGTTTGAATTTCAGGTCAAATGGAAGGCAATCAAATATAATTTCGGTTAGCTTATTCGGGTCGGTTTGGACAGCATAACCGTTCGATTATTTGATAACTGATTAACAATTGATAACCTTAATCCCTAACTATCGAAGACTCAGTTCCTCACAACTCGAAACGATGATTTTTTAGTTTCTGAGTTTACCTTTCTTCTTCTACTTCGAGGAATAGCTACAATGGTAAAATCAATTCTTGATCTTCGACTTCTTCTAATTCTATCTCAACTTCAACTTGTTCTGATTTTGCTGACTTGATTTTCTTTATTCCAGGTCCAACGGTACAACCAATTCTTCTTATTCTACAATAGCCGTACCACCAATTCTTCTACTTCTACAACGGTATAAGTACAACCATTTCTTGACTTTGGATATTTGATAACTGGTATAATTAATTAGAAGTTTAGAATATAGTAGTTAGAACTTAGAATCATTTGGGATTTTGATAGAATAGGAATTTATGAAATTGGGTCTCATTGAGCATTTGTTTGAAATTAGTTACTGAACTGTATCATTGCATTCTCTGTTAAGGGTTACAAAAATCATATGAGAAGATTATGGTTTTTCATAATGTGAATTGTGAAACCCTTATTACAAAGAAAGCTGTCTACTTTGCATCAATAATTAAAAATTTCAGACATACTTTTGGTGTAGAATCCGCAGTCTGCATTTGTTGGAAATTAGAGTTTAAATGGTGTAGTTCTTGTATATTATTTGTAAATTACCATCTGTGATTAATGTCTTTGTCATTTATGATTTGCATTTGTGATTGTCGTTTGAAACTGATAGAATTAGAGAACAATTTGTCATTTGATAATTGAAATTCATAGTATTTTAGAAATTAGAACTTTCAGTCATTTGAAAGTGATAGAATTAGTCAATAAGAACTAGACCTGCTATTTTTCATTTCAAATTGATTGCATTAGGGAACCATGTCAGGCATCTGTGATTAAGTGATTTATCTTTGTCATCTGTGATTTGCATTTGTGATTGTCATATGAAAGTGATAGAATTAGAGAACAATTTGCCATTTTATAATTGAAATGACTAGTACTTCAGAAATTAGAACTTTATGTCATTTGAAAGTGATTGAAATTAAAAGACTTGATCTTCACTTGATATCTTTCAGTCTTTAACTTGATATCTTTTAGTCTTTTACTATGCAGCAATGGATCATTCATCTTTCAGTCTTTCACTATGCATTCACCCACTAATACTTCTCTCTTTGTATCATTTTGTTGCATGGATAAGAGAATAACATTGGTAAGGAATAGTCTAGTTGTCTTTTTCACTCTCTGTGCCTTTGAACCAACGATTATGTCTTGTTACTCTCTCTACCTTAAATTCTTATTAGTTTATGTCTTCATTGTTAACATTTAATGTTGTTGATTGTGGTATGGATGTCGTGAGCTTGAACTTATGTGTATGCATGATTTTAAGTTTGGAAACTTGTCTGTCATTCGCTAAAAAGTCCATTTTTATGGATTTTTCACTTCTAAATCGGGTTGGTTCGGTACACTACAAGAAAACAGGTGTTTTGCTACGGAAATTTACGATGCCAAAATTCCATCGCAAAAATGTTATGGAATTGCAATAAATTTGCTAGGGATGACATGACATCGCAATAACGACGCAAAATTGCGACGAAATACGGGCGTCGCAAATTCTGCGACGACCTTGCTAGAAATTTGCGACGAAATAGGAGATGTCGCAAATGTGTAGCAAATTTGCGAGACGCTTGCGACATATTTACTCCATTGCAAGTTCAGCGAGGCATTTGCAATGGCATTGCGATGGAACACACGTCCCTCGAAAATCAATTGCAAACTTTCCTTCTTTCCCTATAAATAGCCCCTATGAGATTGTATCGTCATACCAAATCTCAAACACTAATAGAGAGAAAGTAGAGAGAGAAAAAAATATTGTTGCGAAAAAAAATTTGGGAAATAAAAAACTTTGAGAAAGAAAAATAAATGACGTCGGAAGCTGAAGTGGTTGCATTACGACAATGGATGTATAATCGAAGAGATATGGAGAGTGGAGAAGTGACGAAGGAGTTTCGAGATGGGTTGCGAGCATTCATAAATCAGACAGCTAATAACCCATTTACTCCAAATGACGGTAACATCTTTTGTCCATGTTTAAAATGTGGGAACATGAAATATTTGAATATAGATATGGTGAAATGACATTTATATAATAGAGGATTTACTCCTAATTATTATATGTGGTTTTCACATGGAAAGGGGTATAGTTTGGGTGTTGGAAGTAGTAGTACGGGTGCTGGTGTTGATGATCAACCTATGCCTGATAATATTAACTATAATTATGGCAGAAAAATGTTCGGAAACTATGATCATCTGCAAGGAAATAGGTATCATGATAATGGTAATATCCCTAGTGTAACTGAAAATACAATTGAAGAACCTAACCCAAAGCAAAACAATTTTATGATATGCTGGATGCTGCAAATCAACCTATCTATGAGGGATGTAGAGAAGGTTTATCCAAATTGTCATTGGCATCTAGGTTGATGTCTATTAAAAGTGAAGGAAACATAAGTGAGAGAAGTATGATTCAATTAGCAGATGTGTTTAAAGAGTATTTGCCAGAAGATAATAATTCTACTGGGAATTATTATGAAATGCAGAAGTTAGTTGTAGGTCTTGGATTACCATCAGAAATGATTGATGTTTGCATTGACAATTGCATGATTTTTTGGAAAGAGGATGATAAGTTGCAGGAATGTCGATTCTGCGGGAAGCCGAGATACCGAGCAACACATGGAAGGACGCATGTCCCATACAAACATATGTGGTACCTGCCAATTACTGATATATTGAAACAATTATATCAATCAGAAAGGACATCAGCGGCAATGAGATGACATGCGGAACATATAGTAAACGAAGGCGAGGTGACACATCCGTCGGATGCAAAGGCTTGGAAACATTTTCAGACGGTACATTTTGACTTTGCTAAAGAGTCTAGGAATGTTTATCTAGGTTTATGCACTGATGGATTTAGCCCATTTGGTTTGTCTGGGAGACAATATTCTCTATTACCTGTAATATTGACGCCATACAATCTTCCACATGATATGTGCATGCGAAGCGAGTTTTTTATTTATGACTATTCTAGTTCCAGGTCCCAATCATCCTAAGCGTTCTCTCGATGTTTTCCTACAACCTCTGATTCATGAGCTGAAACAGTTTTGGTATAGAGGTGTTTGCACATTTGATTACTCGCAGCAGCAGAATTTCAAGATGCATGCAGTTTTATTGTGGACAATCAGTGACTTCCCGGCGTATGGAATGTTATCTGGATGGACGACACATGGGAGGTTATCTTGTCCATATTGTATGGGATGGTCTGATGTATTTCAACTAAAGCATGGTAAGAAATCATGTTGGTTTGACTATCATCGTCGGTTTCTCTCCATGCATCATCCATACCGAAGGAACAAAAAATTGTTTAAGAAGAACAAGGTTGTAAGTATTCCGCCCCCATCACACATGTTTGGTAGTGATCTGTTGAATCAGATTGATTATTGTGGTGCTGAGGAAACATGTAAACGTGGGGGCAACTGGCACACTCCAACAAACATGCCTGACGGGTACGGAGAATCTCACAATTGGCATAAAAAGAGTATCTTTTGGGAACTTCCATATCGGAAAGATCCGTTACTATGACACAATCTCGATTAAATGAAATATGTAAATTTATAATTATTTTTAAAATTATTTTTTGGATTATATTGATTTATAAATTGATTTTGGATTTTTGTAATCAATTTCAAATTTTTATTATTTTAGATGTCTCTAGGTTTTTCTAATCATTATACACAATATCTTACTGATACCTGTGAGTATCATCCACGGACTCCTCCTGAATTAGGCGGTTCGCATCCTTCGATGGCTTCCGGTTTGAGATCTGTTCCTCCAACCCCCGGTGCTAGTTTCAGCCCATAGCCAGGCTATTATCTGGTAGGAGAAACCGGTCAGGGACCTCCCGGTGTTCCTCCTCCTGTGCTGCCTCAGGATGTTGACTGGATGACTGCTCTTCAGAGTATACTCAGCGAGGATGTCCATAAGTATCTTCCCAATCTTCATCCGCAACATTCAGCAGGAACTTATTGGTATGTTTTTAAACTTATAAATTAATTAATTTATAAATATTTTATTATTAGTTTTACAGTTTTTTTTTGGTTCAAAATATGTAGGTTCGAAGACGACGAGCTGGTGGTGACAGCAATCAGGAAAATCTTTTCACAGGATTTCCAAGAACCGCACGCGAATTTTACCCAGACCCCGGTCCACATCATTGATAGATGGTTCATGTCCTTTGCAGTAATTTATTTGCTGTTTGATTTTTTAAGTACTGTTTTTTTTGTGATTTATGACTTTTAGTAACTTAATATTTTTTCTTGTAGCGACGGTTCCACTGGGAGTTTTCCATCACAGGGCTAGTGTGCAAAGAGTTTGAGGCTTCGTTTTGGAAACGGATGTGCAATCACATTGGACGTTGGAAGGGTAAATGGAAAAAGATGGGCGACGAGGCTAAGCCCCGATGGTTCAAAAAAGAGGTCTGGGAGGGTCTTGTTTGGTATTGGAAAGATGACAAGTCGAAGAAGAAGTCTGAACTATGTAGCAAGACTCGATTATCTGATCCTGAAGGCTTAGGTCCTCACAAGCATTGCTCGGGACGGACTTCGTTTAGAGCCCGAGCCCGCATGGAGGTAAATATTTGAAATTCTTTAAATTGATTCAATTTTAATATATTATTTAATATTTTATTCTAATTTTATATGTTTCAGCAAGAGGAATCAGGAGATAGTCACTCAGACTTGGTGAAGACTCTTCATAACACCAAACGCAACAAAGTTGGGGTGTTTGTGGACAAGAAAGCGGAGTAGCTCTTCAACGATGTTACTGCAAAGTTACAGGAGCTAACTCAGTCTTCCGGTGAAGAGAGTTCTGCATCTGGTGGACTATCTACTGCTCAGAGGAACAAAGTTTACACCGAGGTAAAATTTTTTCAAATCATTTCTTTTATTTTCCTTCATACTTAATTATTATATTAACGTTAAACTGTATTTCTTTTATTTGCTCACTCCCCGTAAAAAGGGGAGACTATTCGGCACCAGATCACTCGGGTCAATGATTGACCATTGCATATCGCCGGAAGGGTTCTCTCAGTCATCTCGATCTTCTGATCATGATATGAGAGAAATAGTAGATCACCAGGCCCAAGTGATTGATCGGACGACCGACGAGCTAGCTAAGACGAAGAAAAAGATATCGACTTATGATCGGTTGTGGTCTATCATGGCGAGAAAAAATCCGGAGTTAGCTGATGCGTTTGCAGAGTTGACCGACGAAGTAACGGGCTCCGGTTCGGAGAATGCGGACCAATCTGAAGAATTGTAGTTTATTTTTAATTTTGTAAAATATTTTATTTATCTTAATTTGATTTTTAAAAAAAAATAAATTATAATAGTCCGTCACAAATCCGTAGGTAGTCACATACCTCGCATATTCGTCGCAAGAAAAGTGCTTCTCGCAAAGTCGTCGCAAAACTGTAGCGAAGAGAAACGTCGCAAATCTGTTGCAATTAGAAGTCGTCGCAAATCCGTTGCAACAAGAAGTCAGCGCAAATCCGTGCAAATCCATCGCAATAAGTAGTCGTCGCAAATCCGTCGTTATCAGAAGTCGTCGCAAGATTGTCGTAGTACGTCTTAGGTTTTCTGCTACACCAGCAGTGTCGCAAATACGTGGCAAAAGTTGCTACGTATTTGCGACGTTGTGCTTTGCGACGGATTTGTGATATTTTTTTCCGTCGCAAACCTTGCGACGTTTCTTCCTTTGCGACTAATGTTTTGCGACGTTTTTGGGGATGTCGCAAGGCCATCTCAAATTGCCATTTGCGACGGCTTTGCTACGTTTTTCTCCATCGCAATTCGCCAGTTTTCTTGTAGTGGTAACAGTTTTCTTTTCGGTTTATTTCGGTTCCATATTATATTTGGTTAAATACCCAAATTCCATAATAACCGACCCATTTGAACCGTTATACCCGAAGTCGTAAGGCTAGTTGTGATTACACCACTACTATCAAGCGCCAAAATAGATTGAGATCCACTCTCTTTATAAGCCATGAATAACTTGCATCTTTCCAAGTAATTCTTCATGGTAGTTCCTAATTTTTTGCTGTTACATCCAATTTTTCGCCCACAATAATGACAATTGCTGTCACATTCTCAATGAAATGTGCCTATACTACTGATCTACAAGCATGTCTCTTCCTTGGTCTTGATGGAATCTCACTGGTTTATATTTGCTCAAATGATAACTTTAATATTATATAATGGTTAATCGTTCAAATAACTAGATCTAATATCTTAGCCATTCCTGTTTTCATAACCCATTTAACTCACTGATAAAAGAGTTGGACATTTAGAATTAGTAATTAGATGATAAAAAAAAAATACAATACGTTATTGGACCACACATCTGAATGCATTGAGACAACTTCATAACTTCACTCAAACTTAAATTGACAAGAGGCTTAGCATTCAGATTGTTCTAATTCTACCAAAATTCCAGATGGTTCTAAACTTGTGTCAATTTCAAATACCAAATGACAAACACAAATGGTTCCAATTTGATCAATGAATCAAGTGTATCTAAACTTCTAATCCTATCAATGAACCATGATTCCTTGTAATGTAGAAACAATATCCATAATAATAATAACAGTTTTCAAGTATTTATTTCTCTTAATTTACATGCGCCAAGGATGAAACTGCTTCTCGTAAGCTTTTTGGTGCTATTTTAATGATATAAATCGATCCATGTAATTAGTGATTATCAGAATATATCGAAGAAAAAGAGCTTATGCCAACAATATGGACTTAAATATTGTGTGTTCAAATTGCTAATTTACATGTTCTCTAAATCATAATCAGATAATCAGACTTAAACGATATCAAAGGACTCAATTTGCACTAACTTAATTACTTTATTAGAACACCTTAACTTTGATTAATTCATACCAATTCAATCCAAGAATAAAGTGTATCCAAACTTCTAATTTTATCAAACATCTAAATGTTTCTAACTTCCAAGCTTCTAATTCTATCAAATATCCAAATGGTAACAATTTAGAAAAACTCACAGTTTGGATTTGCCAATTTGTAGTAAAAAAATTGAGTGATGAAGAAGAGCTGAAGAAGTTAAGTGTAAGAAGAAGAAGAACTGAAGAAGAAGAGAAGATTGAGAAAGAGAGAATGAATAAGAAGAATAGTGATTTGCAGAGAGTTAGAGGCGGAATCGTTGAAGAAGAAGAATCGTTGGAGGCGAAATCATGGTTTGCAGATAATGGAAAAGAAGAAGAAGAGGAAGAAGAAGTCATGTTTGGTTTCAAATTTTAAGTGTTACCATAAATTAGGTTTAGCAATTTTGGTTATGCAAAAACCGTTCAGGTATTCCGATCGAGCTGACACGAACAGATAACCAAAATCTTGCCCATTCACTTACCGAATTACTTAAATTAAATATATATACCGGAACCGATTTATCCAAACTCGGTTTGGATCGGGTCGGGTAAATTGGTTCGGTTAATATTCTTAGGACTACTATTATTTATTTTCCAAATTTTTTTGTATTATTAACTAGGGTGAATTAGGTGGATAGTGTGTATTACAAAACTAATCAAAGAAGTAACATGTATTTGTGTATAATTAAGAAAATGGCAATAGTCCACTTATGTGATTTTACCAAATTAACATATGCCTTTAAACGCTTAAATTAAATGGTGGATATCAGATTTTTTTTTGCTTCTTATGTAGACAAGACATTTAATGTAGAGATATACTCTAGATCCCTTCTCAAATCGAGATTAGTTTGTATCCACACAATTGTGCAATTTGAAAATTGAATGATTGTCTATAATATGAAGAGATAACACCTAAAAATATCTCAACCAAAATAATATAATATTCTCATTACCTCTTTATTAAAAGATGTTGTGATGCCCAGTCTAAAATGGATAATTGGAGATGGAAGGGAGACAAGTTTTTGGACATATAAATGGTTGGCACATGAAAGACTATCATATAGCTTAACATAACCTTACCTGCAGACATGATCACTCTTTAAGTTAAAGATCTTTAGCACCATGGCATGGGTTAGGATTTTTCCAGAATCAGACTGTATGTGACAGACAATGTTTGCTTATGCCTGAATTCAATTATGGTAGATGCAGTTACCGGAGCTAAAGACCATGTATCTTGGGGACCTAGTGGTTATGGTAAATTTACTGTGAGTAGTGCTTACCGATCGATGAACTCGTATTTTGAAGCTCGACAGAATATGGTTTCGATTTCGATAGATATTGGAAACTTAAGATCCCTGAGCATGTGCGTATTTTCCTTTGGTTAGGCACTCACCAAGTCTTGATGACGAATGCTAAACAAGAGAGAAGACACCTTTGTACTTCCGCATTTTGTCAAATATGCAGAACATAGATTGAAACAATAATCCATATATTGCAAGATTGTGGAGAAATGCACAGGATTTGGCTTGGTATAGTCCCGTAACAAAAGCAACCCTTTTTTTCTCAGTCTTTTCTTGAATGGTTTTACACAAGCTTGGGAGATGACAGCCGAGTGGGTGATACTCTATGGAATATAATTTTTGCCATGGCGTGTTGGTGGGGATGGAAGTGGCACTATGACAATGCTTTTGGGAATAAGAATCATTGTAGGGATCGAGTTCAATTCGTGAAGAATATAGTAAGTGTGGTTTATCAAGGATTTATGAAGTCCTTAGCTAAGAAAGGTGTGGGTGTTAGGTAGAGTGTGATATTCATGTATTTTACCCATTTTAGCTTCATAGTTTGCATATGTTTGCATTCATTCACGTTTCATACTATGCATTTTAGAGTCCCATTAGGATCATTCTTGCATTTGCATAGTATTTTGAGCATTTCAGGAACAATGGAGCATTTTGAGCATTTTGGAGCAAAACAAGCCTGAAGACAGCAAGTTAGGCCTGAAACTGAAGACC
The DNA here is from genome assembly GCA_900406405.1 of Lepidium africanum. Classification (NCBI taxonomy): domain Eukaryota; kingdom Viridiplantae; phylum Streptophyta; class Magnoliopsida; order Brassicales; family Brassicaceae; genus Lepidium; species Lepidium africanum. The sequence goes on along the minus strand of OVAX01003673.1, from coordinate 4,521 downwards.
TGGAGTTTAAACCTCAAAACTGAAGATTTTGCAAGCCAAGCTGATAGAGCTCGCCTAACACACTCGTCTAGCACCGGCGAGTTGGACATTCAAGCTGAGCCAGAAGCCAGATTTTTGGAGCACTCGCCACTTACACTCGCCATACACAGGCGAGTGCAAGCTATTGGCAGCATTTGAGCCTGAAGCTGGACCCTCTGACTCGCCACTTGCACTCGCCATCCACCCTGAAGCGATATGCACCGACTTCATTTATTTTGACCGACTTTACTTTTTTGTTGACTCAATTTAGGGCTTCCGTGTTTTAGCCCTATAAATACTCTTGTTTTAGCGAAAAAACGAGGATCAAATCTTTAACCTAGTTTTCGCCTCTTTTAGCTAAATCTAGAATTCTCTTTGCCTTTTTCTTATTTTGTTCTTGTTGTTCTTATGAAATTCATATTTTCAGCTTGAATCTCGCTTTAGGTTGGTTAGATTTCATTTCGGTTTTTATTTCCTGTTTCTGCTTATGTTTTATATTGTTATGCTAGAGGCTGCACATCTATCCATGGATAGTGAATAGTCTGTTCTGGGTTTTGTGAGGAGATGAAGTAGATCTATGTTGTTTTCTGGGTTTTTGGTGTTTATGCTTGAATACTGTCATAGGCTGCGCTAGACTGTTTGATCTTCATGCTTATTTTGACTTGATCACTCAAAGTTTGATTCGTAGGCTATCTCACCCAGAAGGTGTTCGATGATATGCTTGGCTTAGGTTCATTTTAGGACTGATGCATTATGACCCAAGGGATTGGATGTTCAGAGCGTTNTCACCCAGAAGGTGTTCGATGATATGCTTGGCTTAGGTTCATTTTAGGACTGATGCATTATGGCCCAAGGGATTGGATGTTCAGAGCGTTACTTAGTCATGTAGGATATGCGTGTTAGTGCCAGTTTGGGCATGTGATCACCAAGGGATTGGGTTAGGTTGCGCCTGAACTGAGATTTCATGACCACGGGAGTGGCTTGTTTACCTTAGTATCCTGATTTGTTGCTTGCCTGTTTAGGTTGTTAGATAAAACCTTAACCCAGATTTCAATTTAGTTCATTGATTTCACTCTCCTCACAAGCCCATCTTCACCTTATTGTTGCAACTCGCCGTTACCTCTAGCCTATTCACTCTGTTTCTGCATTTTTACTTAGTTTCTGCTTCTTTGTTAGATGTGTTTTAGCTATGCCTGTTTTCTGCTAGATAGTTGCATGTCATGCCTGTTTCTCTTGCTTGTTTAGTTTTTATGTTTTTAAGTTGATTGTGACAGAATCACTTCCATCCCCTTGTTTTGACTGATTTTGCTTGAATTAGTTAGCTATCCATACCCCAAGTGTTAGCAGCTCACTTTGGTTCGACAACCTTACATACTATAAGGATTTGATAACCGGACGAAAAATCTTGTTCTCAGAGTGTAAGGCGTAATGTACGATGGAAAGCTCTAACCAAATGTTGGGTCAAGCTCAATACAGATGGAGCCTTAAAGGGTTACTCGAACCTATCTCCAGCTAAAGGAGTGGTACAAAATCATAATGGCGAGTTGTGTAGGGAATTTGCGTTAAATATCGAACTGTGCTTGGCGCCTCTAGCCGAGCTTTAAGGAGTGTATTATGGCTTATACATTGCTTGGGAGTTGGGAATAAGTCGCGTAGACGTGGAGATTGATTCGTTAATGGTGGTAGATTTCTTAAGGAAAGAGGTCTCGGATTCTCACCCCCTTTCTTTCCTACTTTGATTGTGCTATGGCTTTGTTTCGAAGCACTGCATTGTTCGTTTTTCTCATGTGTATAGAGAGGCCAATTGTCTTGCAGATGGATTGGCAAACTATACATACTCTTTATCTTTAGGTTTTCATAATTTTGTTACCGCTCCTGATTGTGTTGTTTTGATTGTTTTGGACGAGGCACAAGATGTTGAACATGTTCGCATGATTTGAACATGATTTTTAAATTTTGAATAAAGTTTGGGAGGGCTTTTTCTCCCTATTCAGATCACAAGAAAACAAAAACTCAACCCCATCGTTAATGGCCATAACAAACTAATAAACTTCAAAGTAAAGATAGAAAGCTCTCAAGCATGTAATAATGCAAACATCAATGTGTCAGTCGGTTTTTTCAAGGTATGTGAGATCCTTGCTTTCCTTTTTTCATTCTTCTTTATTAGAGAAATAATTGCAAACAAGAGTAACTATCAAATTTTTTATCTTAGAAAACAATTGGTATGTTTGCTAAAAAATGAATAATTTTGATTTCGTACAAAAAAAGTTTTGAAAACGAGAACACGAATTGTTAGATTCTTCTATTCAGACTAAAAGTGAAAAATCATGGTCAGTAAACCTAGGTTTTTGTGGAAAAAAAGAAGCTTCCATGACTTTAGGGAAAAGAGACAAAACTAGTTATTATATGATTTTTGTTTCTTCCTCAAATGCGTAAGACTGAAAAATATAATTTTTAGTGTTTCTGTACTTAAATCTGAGTGCATAACAACAAACTTTGTTGGTTGTATTTGCATAAAAACAACGACAATGTTCACTACTGTTTGTGTTCGCTGAGGGGATTGGAAGATTAACCCAGATTGGGAGTACGTGTTTGAAGAGCCTTGGAAGGATCTTATTGCAAATATCAAAGTCAAAGACGGAGATGCTTTTGCCTTGTTTTTGGCTAAACTGATGTACGTTATGGGGGTTAGTGAAGACCAACTAGTCGAAGCCACATACCTATGGCCGAAATATGTCTTTGGTCCAACGTGGAGAAGGTTTGCACCCTCTTATATCATAATGGATGAAGAGTTTAATGCGTACATGGCAATCAGAGGCGAGATCAAAATTCTCCTGTTGATAGCAATTTTCTGAGAACCTGGATGGGACCCAAGTGTTGAGTTCATTACTGATGGAAGATTCACCAATGGTTGTAATGGTATAAAAATGTTTTGTAATCAGAGCTTAAAATATTGTTATCATCTGCGTATTTGGATTTATTGTCAGTTAACATAGATGGTTGCTGATATTTGCTCCTTGTTTGTAGCTCTGATCAATGGACTAAGCCTAGACTAGGTACTACCGTCACAAACAAATCTCCCCGTTGCAAACTCAGACAACAATGGTAATCTTGTAAACGTTAGTTGTTAACTTAAATGGAAAAATAAGCATGTAGGAACTGTGAAGCTCTTGGTCTTCTTCTTTGGGCGCCTGGGATACTTGCCACACAGTAAACCGGTAAAAATTTTGAATTCCTTGAGGGAGAAATGGATAGGTGCACCATCAAAAACTGTACATATTTCTTTCTTCTTCCAGATATGTAGATGCCCGCTAAAGAATTGAATGAGGAAACTACCAGAAAATGTTGGCTTTGTTGCCAACTTTAACAAATCTTTCAAATGACTTTAAGGAAAAAATGCTTTTTCCTTGTTTGAAAGAGCAGCAACTAAGGATTAAACGTACATAATTCTTTGGTAAACTTTAACCCTCTTCTCTAGTAGGAACTACCTGTTGGTGATTAGCCGTGATGGAAGGTTACTTGGAGCCATAGAAAACCCAGTCAAGAACCAAAAAAAAACATGAAATTTTTAACTCCAATTAATATATTCACATGATACTCTACTGATTGCACCAGTAACATTGTCATTATCTGCTAACGAGTGGTGATGAAAAAAANAAAAAAATGAAGAACACTATAGTATTTCAAACACTCACGGTGCAACCTAAGTGAATCATAATATTTATATTATATCATTACTCATAATAAACTCGACGAGTTTGTGTTGAGTTTATTTACACAAACACATCGAGATGTGATTTTACCAAACGAGACTACATCTAATCTTCAACACTACTATAATTTCAACAGTACATCTAATAAGGTCAACACTACTATAATCACAACCAACAATTGTCGTAAAGAATTCAACAATCATATAAATAGACAAATAACTCAGTTGAACATAACATGAAAACATCAAATAACCCAATTCAACACCAAATCATAGAAACACACAGAACTCTGTTCAACAATGTTTGATAATTAGTTCACCCCACAGAAATCAGCAAAATAGACATATTAATGAAACTGAATTAAACTAAGAACCAAAACTGAACTAAACTAATGAAACTAGAACTGAACTAAACTAAGAACTAAGCTTCTAGAATAGCCAATTGAACATTCAACCGTCAGAAAAATCTCAAAATCTAGTGTTTAAATAACCCATAACACCCAACTCATACCACGACCAGATTTCACACACACAAAGTAAGCAATTAGTGAGCCATGGACTTATTGGGTTATAACCCTAAATTTAGAAAACTAGTTTGGGTCTTGTAGTAGAAATGGATAATATGTGAAAAATGGTTCAATCTTGTGCTAACAACCATGGATGAGCCATAAACATCTGAGAGTGAGACTAAACTTGCATACCTTTTGGATCTAGGGTTCACAAACACGATATTTGGAGAAGACTATTGGTATAAAGAGTTTAAAATGATGCAGATTTTGACGGAAGAAGTA
>OVAX01003671.1:0-18003 GCA_900406405.1 Lepidium africanum | reverse complement strand
TAAAATTCATCTCAACAACCTCGGTTTAGCATCTTTCTTCTTCATCAAATATTTCAATGCCGAATGATCCGTCTAGACAATGACTTTCGACCCAACTAGGTAATACCTAAACTTCTCGAATGCATAAACGACGACAATGAATTCTTTCTCCGTAGTTGCATACTTCATTGGAACATCTAATGCAAGCATTTTTGAGGCAAAAAACAATTACATTTATAAATCAACAAACGCTTCACAACATGTCAGTGCTAACATTTGAGGTTCGAACCCAAGAGAATCTTGAATTGGCAACAATAGGACTATGAGAATTTAATCTAGGCTATAGGAATGTGTGAGGTGATTTGGAAACTAAAAGACTACAAGCAAATAAACAAAGCAAAGCAAACCAAATTCAAGCAACAAGAACAAACACAAACGAAAATGATAAACACACTAGACAAAGAACAAGACACAAACTAACAATAGGCTAATGGCAAGGTAATGATCAATGAGAATGACAATCAAATCAAGATGCATAAGGTCTAATTAAGAATCATCCTAGGGCATGAGTCACATATCACCTAGACTAACCCACTCTCATGGCATTAGCCTCTAGCTTAGACTATAGACCAAGCTAAACTCTCATTTGTCAATCCAAAGTCTGAGAAGCATTAGCAAACAAGCTCACTAAGACCACTAATCCCCAAAGCATCATCTCTTGAAGGCTATGGAAGAAAAGCCCACAAAATACTCTTTCAGGAATTTCATCGAACACCTTTCGGGCGATGATCTTCCTAGCATCTAGATTCAAATGGCCAGCTCAAATCTAGCATTAAACACACTCTAAGTGAAGGAATCACAAGATCTATCAACCTAAACACAAGATTCAACCATCCAACTCATAGATCTACCTAACCATCAACCTAACAATCACTACTCTTTCATTCCAAAACTAAGAACAAGCAAGCAAAATGAAATAACTAAAAGCATAAACATAATTAAAGAGGAAAAATAAAGAAATCGAAATTATGAAATGGCTGAAGATGATCCTAAGACCATCTTCCCCTTTTTGTCTCCAAGAACACTCAAAATCTAAGGAGAAAATTAAGTAGTTGTAAGGAGAAAATTAGGGCAACAAGCCCAAAAATAGCCCAAAACAATTAGGTACGGCTACACCCAATACAAATTGGGTCAAACCAATCAAAAGTCGCCAAGTTTGAGTGGTTTCAGCAGGTTTTCGGGCATGTCTAGTCGTGGGTCTGGTCGAGAGGCTGTCTCTGGATTTCATTTCACAACCCGCGACCAAAACCGGTCGCGGGTCTGGTCGGGGTTGAATGGCATATGTTGAGTAAATTAACCGTATCTTTCTAACTGCTTGCCAAAATGCCTTCAAACCACCACCAAATGAAACCTGATTCTTGTGGCTATCTTGTGTCCAAATTTCAGCCAATTTCATTCAGGGGAAGGTCGGATGCATGTATTCGCGACCTATGCAGGTCGTGGGAGGGTCGCGGCCGCAGCTAGCAACTCCTTCAACTCTTTCTTCTCTGGTTCTTCTCTCTTCCTAAGCATAGTCCAAACTTCCAAACATCCAAGTTCTTCACTTTGGCTCCAATCTCCGTAGTTTGAGGTTCCAATCACCTAAAAATACCGAAAAACATAAAAATATGCAAATGCATGCCCTAATGACTATAATGCACAAACTAAACACAAAGTGACTCTAAAATGACATGATGTGTAACTAAAAGACTAAAAATGATGCTAAAATGCAATGGAAGATAGGCTAAAATCATGTACATCAACATCATCGAGAGTTTTACTTGCATAATAAATCACATGAAGTTTCTTATCTTTTCTTTGACCTAAGACAGCTCCAACTACATAGTCACTAGCATCATACATGATTTCGAAAGGTAATGTCCAGTCCGAAGCTTGTACAATCGGAGCACTTACCAAAGCTTCTTTGAGTTGCATGAACGCCTTATAACATTCCTCATCAAAGCTAAACTCAACATCCTTACAAAGAAGTCAAGTCAAAGGCCGAGCTATCTTCAAAAAATCCTTGATGAAGCGACGATAAAACCCAGCATGTCCCAAAAAACTTCGAATACCCTTAATCGTAGATGGTGGCGACAAACTCTCAATGATCTCAATCTTAGCCTTATCAACCTCAATCCCATTGCTAGATATCCCATGACCAAGTACAATACCGTCTCGAACCATAAAGTGACACTTTTTCCAATTCAAAACCAAATTTGTATCTTCACATCGTTGTAAGACCCTGCACAAATTGGACAAGCGAACACGAAAACAAGAGTCATACACCAAAAAATCATCCATAAAAACTTCCATTACATCCTCAATCAAATATGAGAATATGGACAACATGCACTATTGGAATGTGGGCGATGTGTTACACAATCCGAATGGCATCCTTCGATAGGCAAAGGTACCATAAGGACATGTCAATGTCGTCTTCTCTTGATCATTGGGATGAATCAGTATTAGGAAGAAACCCGAAAATCCATCCGAAAAGCAATAATATGAATGATTAGCTAGCCTTTTAACCATTTGATCTATGAATGGTAATGGAAAAATGATCTTTTCGAGTGTTAAAATTCAGCCTCCTATAGTCTGTGCACATCCTATGACTGGTTGCTATCCTAGTCAGAATCAAATCATCTCTCTCATTCCTAATCACAGTCACACCACCCTTTTTGGGCTCAACATGAATGAGAGAAACCCATTTGTTATCGGAAATTGGATAAATGATCCCTGCATCTAGAAGTCTAAGAATCTCTTTCCTCACCACATCTTTTAAGTTTTGATTTAATCTCCTTTGTGGCTCAATGGAAGTCCTTGATTCGTCTTCTAAATTGATTATATGCACACAAAGTTCTTGAGAAATTCCCTTATTGTCATCTAATGAATACCCGATGGCTTTCCTAAACTTTCTCAATTCTCCTAACAACAAAGCAACCTCACTATCATCTAATTCATCATTTAAAATGACTGGATAAGTAGAGTTTATTCCTAGGAAAGCGTGCATTAGCCCTTTTGGTGACGGTTTGAGCTCCACTTTTGGTGCTAGAAGTTGACTCTATGGATCTTCTTCGTTGATTCCCTTACCCTTGTCTTTTGACTCATTACTTGAAATAGATTCCAAGTGCAAAGGTTTAGTCTCACAAGAGAGTACCTCACAAGAATCTAGCATTCCTTTATATCTCATACTATCAAGGCTCAAATAATCAAATTCACTCTTCTTTATAGTCAAGGTAATTTGCAAAGGATCTTCTATACTAAATTCCTCATTCATATCACCTTCTAACATGTCCAAAATCTTGATCATGAAGCATTGATTTCCTATATCCGGCTTATCCATTATCCTTTTGATGTCAAAGTTCACGATTGAGTCGCCAAGTTGCAAACCAATTTGTCACCTATTACAATCAATCAATGCCCCAGCAGTTACAAGAAAAGGTCTTCCTAAAATGAGCGGATCAACCGATTCTTCATCCATCTCTAACACCACAAAATCAGTAGGTACGTCGAATTCCCCAACTCTCAAAGGCAAATCCTCTACTATGCCAACCGGGATTCGAACCGAGCGATCGGCCAAAACCAAGGAGATCCTACACTTTTGAAATGATGTAATACCAATCCTCTTGGCAACCGTGAGAAGCATAAGGTTCACGCTTGATCCCAAATCACATAAACACTTAGGGAATTTCGAAGTCCCCAAAGCACATGGAAGGGTGAAACTACCCGGATCTTCAAGCTTTTTACGTAGGTCTCTCTTGATAATTGCACTACATTGATAGCTCATCATTACCATCCCTTATTCCATCTTTTGTGGGTAATACGAGTTTGATTTCGGCTTACAAGGCTTCGGGAAAATGGAGGAAAGGCGGCGGGTCTATTGTGATCATTGCAAAAGGAATGGTTATGTGAAGGAGAAGTGTTGGCTGCTGCATCCACACTTGAAACCAACCAAATTCAAAGACTCAAAGGCCAACTTGTCAATGGAAGCAGCCATGGACCAAGCCTCCTCATCCCCTCCATCCGGTTCCAACATATCTGCAACATCAAGTGACCAAGAGCTTGGAGCAGCTGCAGCCTCTACCTTTTCCGGTGATACAATCAAGAGGGCTGATCTTGAAGCTCTCATAAATTCCCTTAAGTCTCTTAAGGATTCTGGTATTTTTCTATACTCTCACTCTCTCTTTAAACCGGTTGTTGTTGATTCGGGTGCTTCTCATCACATGATTAGTGATAGGAGTTTAATTAGCAACATAGAACCGGCTATTGGGAATGTAGTGATAAGAGTTAAGGTATCGGTTAAAGGTGTAGGGAATTTAGGTCTTTATGATAACATGGTTTTTGAGCCGAGTTTATCAAATCCGTATAGTACATAAGGTTATCGAACCAAAGTGAGCTGCTAACACTTAGGGTATTGATGACTATCTAATTCAAGTCAAATCAAGCAAAATATGTGATTCTGTCACAATCAACTAAAAACATAAAAAATAAGCAGGTAAATAAAACAGGATAGGCATGTACCTATGTAACTTGAAAATAAAAACTAAGCAGAAATGCAAAAACAGAGTATCAAAGCATAAAACAGAGAAATCAAGCTAAAACGGAGCAACTACGAATGCAATCAAATAAGGAATACGGGCTTGTGATGAGAGTGAAGTCAACAAACTAAACCTAATCCTGGGTTTCTGATTTATCGAGCAACCTAAGCAGGCAAGTTTCAGATCAGGATAACAATGTAAACAAGCCACTCCCGTGGTCATGAAATCTCAGTTCAAACATAACCTAACCCAATCCCTTGGTGATCAGACGCTCAAATTGGCACTACGAGCCTATCCTAAACAACCAACTGACACTCTGAACATCCAATCCCTTGGGTCAGAATGCATTAACCCTAGACTGAACCTAAGCTAAGCATATCATCGAACCTTCCGGGTGAGATAGCCTACGAATCAGATTTCAAGTGATCGAGTCGAAATAAGCATGAAGAACATTCAACCTAGCAAAACCTATGGCAATAATCAAGCAATAAGATAAAAAACCTAGAATCAAACCCAGATCTACTCCATCTCTTCTCAAAACCCTAAACAGACTACTCATTATCCATGGATAGCCGCGCAGCCTCTAACTTAGAAACAGAAAACATAATCTAAGACTGAAAAGAAAGATAGAATCGAAATCAAACCAACTTAGAACGAGATTTAAGCAAGAACAATGGTTTTCATTCAAAACAACAAAGAACAACGAAAAAGACAAAGAGAGAATTCTTAGAACTAGCCGAAAGCAGTAAAAACTAAGTTACTGTGTTTTTTCGCTTAAAAGGGTATTTATATGGCCCAAATACACGGAAGCCCTAATCCAAGTCAACAAAAAGTAAAGTCGGTCAAAATAAATGAAGTCGGTTCATGTCGCTTCAGGGGTGACTAGCGAGTACAAGGGTCAATTCTTCATAGCCCAGCTTCAGCAAATGCTCCAAAATGCTCAAACTCGCCTGTGACTGGCGAGTCTGACAGGCGAGTACTCCAAAAAGACTGTTTTTAGCTTAGTGAATATGCTCTACTCCCTGGTACAGGTCGAGTTCTGATGGCGAGTTGAGTGAGTTAGGCTTGTGCAATCTTTAGTTTTGAAGTTTTTGGCTCAAGCACTTCAGTTTCATGCCTATCTTGCAGTCTTCAAGCCTATCTTGCTCCAAAATGCTTCATTGTACCTGAGATGCTCCAAATACTATGTACATGCCAAAATGATCCTAATGGGACTCTAAAATGCATAATTTGTGATGAGAATGAATGCAAACATATGCAAACTATGAAGCTAAAATGGTATAAAATGCATGAATATCAACTCCCCCAAACTTAGTCCTTGCTTCGCCTCAAGCAAGTGCAATGAACTAAGAAGGAAAAGAGGTTGGAGACGCAGGGACTATCTAACTCGTCAATTAAGTACCTCAACTGGTTGAAACTGTAAACCACAAGTGAAACAATGTGCCATTATGACTCTCACCATATACTCGTCTATAAACTTAGCATGTAGTCCTCAAATCCCTAATGCCTAAGCTAGTCTCTAAAAGTGCAGACTTGAATCCTTATTTGTAGAGGTGAATGCCTCAAAAGGGACTATAGATCAATGAACATATGCTTCAACTTCCTGAACTTGGCATGGCATAGATTCAATTAAGCACACTTGTCAATTCCTTTGTTTTGTTCAGTTTAAGCACAAACTTATGGTCTTCGAATTCGTAGCTTATTCAATGGTCTGCTTCACTTCCCTTTTGAGGATGCACACCAATGAATAGCTACTTCATGTTCTACTCTCCGCAATTTCAATGAGCACAAGAAGGAACGGGTTTACGCACAATCCCCGCTCACCTTAAGCATCATTGAATGAGTTGCAGTTGGAAGAGCTTTCATTTTCAGTTATTTTGCCATACCAAGCTCAAGCTAGGAAAATGCTCAATGCATCTACAGGCCCTAACTCAGCGAGTTTAAGTCGAAATTAGAAGGAAACAAGCCTGAACCTTTCAAGACACAAACGCAAGCACATGTTTCCAAGGCAAATGATCCACCTATAAGCTTTCTACAGAGAGAGATCACCAAACCACTAAGTTCGGTATGGTTACTAGCCAAAAACCTCGCAAGAGTGCCTAATCTCAGCAAGATGATTCCCATAGAACTAGACTCAATCCTAATATGAAATGCATGAGAATGCTTGAAAAGATTTTTTTCGTTTTTCTATGCCTTAAGATGCATGATAAAGGGTGAGTGAACGAATGTGAATGAAAAATCTTTATGGATTTTTATGCTATGTATGTAATGCATGGAAAATCAAACTAAGATCACAAAAGCATAGTTAGTAACTCCTAAAACCCTCCCCCAAACTTAAATCACACAGTCCCTGTGTGGATAGAAGCTTGAAGTAGAATCCTAGGTTCACAAAACAAAAGATTGTATGTGGTTATGAAGAAAAAGTTGGAGTTTTAGATACCTTGGGGCTGAGCTCGCCACTCTCTTAAAGAGTCAGGCTGAGCTCGCCAGTCCTGCAGGCGAGTTGGAGTTGTCTATGCTTGACTAAGCTGTACTCGACATTCGTTATGTCTACTGCTCTTTACCATGACTGTTCATGAAGCCCAAAAATTTAACTTGATCCATAAGTGCTTAGTGACTGGTCCTTCCCTGTTTGATCGAGTTTCTGCACAACAAAGACACAAAAATGCAAGAAACCTGAATCGAAGAAAGGCTTAGTTTAAGCAAGTTAGGTAAAGTTCCAAGATCAAACTAAAGTAGTGAAAAAGAAATGACGATGTGCTTAAGTGAGTAAGTTTGATAGGCAATAGGGATTCATTTAAATTGTTTTTCATGAAATTTCCCTTATGCTATCACTCACTAAGTACATCATCATCTACCCTAACAAACGAGTTCCGAACTTCAAAAATGAAATGACCGAAAAATTAAACTTAAGAAAAATGTTTCAGCAATTGCAAAATAAAAACTTGAAAATAAGCAAAGGATATTGAAAAGGATAGATATGGGATTGCCTCCCAAGTGCGCTTGTTTTGAGTCTTACACTCGACTGTTCACACTGTTAGTTTAGTGTGGTGTTTCAAGGGAAACCATAGTTCCCTTAACCTCATTCACAACCTCTGAATTTTCGTCCAGTCCCGTAACTCTGAAGCTTTGGCCTTCTATGGTTGGCCTTCTTGAATCATCGTTCAAGTCAAACTCCAATTTTCCTGTACCACCCAGATCCACTTTGATGGTCTTGTTCTTGACATCGATCACTGCTCCGACTAAGGCTAAGAAAGGTCTTCCCAAGAACAATGGATCTTGAGGCTCTTCATCCATGTTGATCACTATGAAGTCAATAGAGACTTCAACATTGCCAATCCGGATAGGCAAATTTTCCAGCAAGCCATGTGGTGAACGAGTGCTTTTGTCAGCTAGCACCAGAGATAGCTTGCTAGGCTTGTAGTTGTTGAATCCCAGCATCTTGGCCACCGTAAAAGGCATTATGCTTATAGAAGCGCCAAGATCACATAGCCCCTTCTTAAAGCTGAGATGACCCAGTGAATAAGGTAGAGTGAACATCCCTAGATCCTCTAGTTTTCTCAGCACAACCGTAGCTTCAGCCACGGCTTGACATTCAAAGCTTTCAACGTCTAGACCTTCAACCAGAAGAATCTTAGTTTTCACTGCTTCCTTCAAAAATTTTTGATATTGGGGGATCAAGGCAAACGCATCAAGTAGTAGAATTTTTAACTCAACCTCTTTCATCTGCTTTTCAAAAAGCTCTTTGAATTTCTGCGTTTGGTTTTTCTTGAGGCGAGTAGGAAAAGGTGCTTGACGTTTGGCAGTATTTGATTTAGGCATTGTAGGCTCAAGAACAGGCTCTGCAATAGCTTAAGGTCCAACTCGCTGGGTAGAGTGGCGAGTTGGGCAGGCGAGTTGGGTAGGAAGTGTTTTTTCAGCTTGGTTACCCTACCCTACTTTGCTCACACTGTCCTCAGTGGCTTTAGGCTCTACAACTCGAGTAAGAAATTCCTTACCGCTCCTGAGGGTAATGGATTGAGCTGTGTACTCTTTCGGGTTTTGCACTGCCTTTCCTGGTAGCTGACCCCGAGTCTTGACTAAAGCAAAAGCTTGCTGGCTTTCAACATATTTGAGCCTAGCGTTCTAAGTCTCAAATTTGCAGTTCAAGTCATTATAAGACGTACCTATCTTGCAATGTACCTCGGTGAACTGCTTGGTGAACTCTGCAGCCTATTGAGTTTGGCTCTGTTGAATTTGTTGAAGCATCTCCATTATGTCCGAAGGTGCTTTCTTGTTTGACGTTGAAGTGGGAGGCGCAGGTTGAAAACTGTGATAGTACTACTGCTTAGGAATCCAAACCTTTTGTTGAGCAGGCTTGGGCGGATAGACTTGGTCTTCAGGGTTAGCCACGTTGTTGCTTCTGTAAGAGAGGTTGTTGTTCTGTTTGTAGTTATTCTACTGTCTTGAACCTCCTTGGTTTTGCAGAAAGCTAATCTCAGCCGCGGGTGATCAAAGTCATGCCGCGAACGATCCGGACGTATCCGCGGAAGCAACAAGGCGGGATGCGGACACGGCAGTAGATGTTGCGGGCAAATCCGGATGTACATCTAATTAGCCGAATGGCAACTCCATGGGATAAGCCAGGCACGATCTGCAACAGTCAACTAGCCATGATTCGAAGCAAGTGTCTACCCGCGTTCCAGATGTATCCGCCAGCCGTGATCCGAGACTCTTTCCGCCTAAGCTTACTGACACGTCCATTCCACGAGCGTCCAAACCAGTCGAGACTGTCACTCTAGCCGTGACTCCGTGTCCGGTCGCGTACACCAATCCGACTGTGTCTATCGAGACGTCTGCTCCAACAGAGACTCATACTCCAGTTCCACCACTTCGACGAAGTACTAGGATCCGAAAAAACCCCTCCAATTGGAGGAATACACGAACCTATTACAATGCTCAAAACATTGCTCATCCAGTACAAATGGTATTCTCGATTGACCTTTTGCCATCCGAGTTTCATGCTTTTCTTGGGAAAATTGAGATGCACCAGGTACCTAAGACCTTTGATGAGGCTAAACAAATCAAGGAGTGGATGGATGCGGTAGATAATGAAGCAGAGGCTATGGAGAGGAATCATTCTTGGGATGAGGCGGATTTGCCTAAAAGGAAGAAGGCGGTTTCATGCAAATGGGTTTTCACCATAAAGTACAAACCGAATGGTGATATTGAGAGATACAAGGCCAGATTGGTTGCTAGAGGTTTCACTCATACTTATTGCGAAGACTACACTGATACCTTCGCTCATATTGCCAAACTCCACACGGTAAGACTTGTTCTTTCCTTAGCTACTAACTTGTCTTGGGATTTATGGCAGATGGATGTTAAGAACGCCTTCCTCCAAGGAGAGCTTGAATAGGAGGTGTATATGACACCACCAGATCTTGCATCTCGTTTCACACCCGGGAAAGTATTGAGGCTACGGAAGGCTATCTATGGGTTGAAGCAATCACCAAGAGCAAGATACCATAATCTGAGCCACACCCTTCAAGACCGTGGATTCAAGAAGTCTGAAGCGGACCACACACTATTCACACTTTGAAGTTCGAAGGGTATTGTTGTAGTCTTGATCTACGTTGACGACCTTATAATTACGGGTGATGATAAGGAAGGTATTTCTGATACTAAAGCTTATCTCCATTCTATGTTTGATATTAATGATTTGGGTGAGCTTAAGTACTTTCTAGGGATTGAGATTTGTCATTCTTCAGAAGGCTTATTTCTTTCCCAACAAAAGTACACACTTGATTTGCTTCATGAGACAGGAATGGAGGATAGCAAACCTGCTAAGACACCTCTTAAAGATGGTTACAAGGTCAGTCGAGAGGGGGAGAAAGGAGATGAGCCATTTGAAGATCCAAAGCTGTATAGGCGGCTAGTTGGTAAGCTCATTTACTTGACCATATCTTGTCCTGACTTGTGTTTTGCAGTCAACCAGATCAGTCAGCATATGCAAGCTCTTACCAAGTACCATTGGTCCATACGTCAACAGATTCTCAGATACATCAAAGGGAGTTCCAGTCAAGGCATTTGGATGGGTAAGAATGATAGTACTATTATCTCTGGATA
Organism: Lepidium africanum; assembly: GCA_900406405.1. NCBI lineage: Eukaryota > Viridiplantae > Streptophyta > Magnoliopsida > Brassicales > Brassicaceae > Lepidium > Lepidium africanum. The sequence goes on along the minus strand of OVAX01003671.1, from coordinate 7,339 downwards.
TTGTGATGCTGATTGGGCAGGTGATAGGAGCGATAGGAAGTCCACCACTGGATATTGCATATTTATTGGAGGGCACTTGGTCACTTGGAAGCCGAAGAAGCAGAAAGTTGTGGCGTGCTCAACAGCTGAAGCAGAGTATAAGGCGATGAGGAAGCTTACAGATGAGTTGGTTTGGCTTCGTGCCATTCTCAAGGACTTAGGCCGCGAGACTACGGAGCCGATTCCTATGCACTGTGATAACCAAGCTGCCATCCACATCGCCAACAACTCAGTCTTTCATGAGAGGACCAAGCATGTAGAGTTGGACTGCCACAAAGTTTGTGAGCACATTGCAGAGGGAGTAATCCTCCCGTGTTACACACCTAGTGGAGATCAGTTGGCGGACATCTTCACCAAGGCTGCAAATACCAAGGTATGTGACCATATTTATAGCAAACTTGGTCTTGTGTGTCTTGACCGCCCTTGACCTCATGTCCTCTAAGCTCAAAGTGTACATGCTCTTTTTCCCTTGGTAAGGTTTTGTCCCACTAAGTTTTCCTTACTAAGGTTTTTACTGAGGTGTATGTTTTGCGTTTTCCAAGCTAAGTCTTCATTCCCATTGCGGCTTAGCTTAAGGGGGAGCATTGGCCAAGCATCCTCACTCAACCACATCTCACCATAATCCAAGGGGTTGAGTGACTTATCTTAGGTGAGTATGGTGAGTCTGTACTATGTACGTACGGACGATCCGTCTTTGGTTTGGTCCATGGAACATCAAGGCGGAATGGTATCATGAAGGAGCAAAGGAGATAAGTCTTTAGCCCAACAACTGGCCCATTAAGGCCACCTTATCCATGAGTTAGCCGTTGGTGAATGGATAAGGGTGGTCCCCTCTTTTGGTCAAAAGTAACATGTTGAATGTGCTTTAGTGCTTTTCTGTATTAAGCCAATTTGTTGGGCTGATTCATTTTGTATCTCTTTAGTCTCTTATTATGTATAGCCGAAACTATCATTTTTGAATTAATGAGCAAGTTATCTTCCCCCTCCTCACTATGTTACACTTCGTTCACGTTCTTTGGACTTGGCCATTCACGAACTGCTTTCACCTTCTCTTCATCTACTTTAACTCCATCTGCACTCACAACAAAGCCTAAAAAGACAAGGTTATATGTTCCAAAAGTGTATTTCTTTAGATTAGCATAGAGCTTTTCATGAACAAGTCTAAGATGCTCAACATGTTCAGCTTTAGAGCTTTTCTTGAACAAGTCTAAGATGCTCAACATGTTCAGCTAGGTTCTTGCTAAAAACCAGAATGTCATCAAAATAGACTACTACAAAAACGCCTATATAAGCTCTAAGCACATGATTCATCAACCTCATGAATGTACTAGGCACATTGGTTAGTCCAAATGGCAATACTAACCACTCATATAGCCCTTGTTTAGTCTTAAAAGCAGTTTTCCACTTATCCCCTTCTTTCATCCTAATTTGGTGATAACCACTTTTCCAATCAACCTTAGAAAACACACTAGAACCATAAAGTTCATCTAGCATATTATCTAGCCTAGGAATAGGATGTCGATACTTTACTGTAATGTTATTGATTGCTCGACAATCAACACACATTCTCTAGCTGCCATCTTTCTTTGGTACCAATAGAACATGTACGACACATTGGCTCATGCTTTCGCGGATGTATCCTTTCTCCAATAGCTCATTTACTTGCTTTTCATGCTCCTTTGTTTCGCTTGGATTGGTCCTATAAGCTGGCTTATTAGGCAAAACCAAACCTGGCACAAAATCAATTTGATGTTCAATGCCTCTTATAAGTGGCAGTCCTGGTGGGTTATCCTCAGGAAACAAGTCCTCATAGGCCTGTAAAAGAGTAAGAATGCTACTCAGCACTAACTGGTTCCAATTTAGTTAGATTAAGCAAGTTTTCTTTTGAAACCATTTAGAGTTTAGAAAAATCACTCCCTGCTCGTGATTGCTTTAAATTCATAGAGTCTTTGGAGGATTCTGGTTTCCTTTTCATGCTAAGTTGATCAAGATACACTTCATGAGGAGCCATAGGAACCAAAACCGTTTTTCTGCCCTTGTACTCAAAATTATGGCGATTGGTGTATCCATCATGAATAACTTGTCTATCAGATTGCCATGGTCTACCCAACAATATGTGACTAGCTTCAAGTGGTAGAACATCACATAGAATCTCATCTTCATACTTCCCAATAGCTAGAGATACTTTAACTTGTTTACTCACATCGAGTTCACCATCTTCTTTCAGCCATTGCAGTTTATAAGGCTTAGGATGAGGTATTTCTTTCAATCTCAGCTTGTTGACCATCATTTGGCTAGCAACATTAGTGCAACTCCCACCATCAATGATAAGGCTGCAAATCTTGTCCTTAACTAAGCAACGAGTATGGAAAAGATTTTCCCTTTGTGCTTGATCTAAAGACTTAGTTATCACACTTAGAGCTCTCATAGTCACAAGAAGAGATCCTTTTTGCGGCTCTTCAACCTTAGTTTCTATTTCTTCTTGATATTCATCCTTAGATTCAAACTCTCCATTAGCCCATGACATTTAAAACACTTAAGATCTCTTGCTCTAGTCATCATCTTTGCTTTTCCTTTGGGATCAACTTCTTCTGTTTTTGGATTTATAATGGTTTTGTAATCCCTTATAAAAGGCTTATAATCTTTGCAAGGTGTAGCCTTGTCCAATCATGAAGGATTGGCTTTACTTGAGCCATGGTTAATTCGTGATGCATTCCCCTTCAGTGTAAGGATCGAGTTACTGAAGTTGAGAAGTTGAAGAGTCAAGTTTTTTTTTAGGCGTTTTGGGCAGTGACTCGGTTATGGAGGCGAAGTCGGAGGCTGAGTCGGGGTTGAAAATATGCTGGTGAAATTCAACTCGGGCTGACGGTGAGTGGGGAGGCCGAGTTGGGGTTGAAACGATTGATGGTGAAGTTCGACTCGGGTATGGAGGCGAACTCGGAGGCTGAGTTGGGGTTGAAAATATGCTGGTGAAGTTCAACTCAGACTGACAGTGAGCGAAGAGGCTGAGTTGGGGTTTAAGCGATTGATGATGAAGTTCGACTCCGGTATGGAGGCGAAGTCGGAGGCAGGGTCGGTGGATTGAATAGCTTAAGTCCAAGAGTTATGAGATTCTCTTGAACAGCTGGGTTCTTCCCTTGAAGGATTTTCAAACCTAAAGGAAAAACGAGTTGGAAACCAACTAGTGAACTATCTAGACGAGTTGATGAAGGTAGAAGATAATTGGATTGAAAGAAAGAGTTTTCAAGAGTTTAAATAGCTAGGGTTGCTGTAAAAGTAGAAAGGCCTAAAACATAAATGAGCCAAAATAGATATAAGTATAAATGGGTTCTCTTGTCCAATTGTGACCCAATAGCCTCATTAAAACCATACTTGCCAAAACCCAATGAGACAAAAGACAAGTGAAGGAAAAAGAGTACTAATAGATCACAAGCCCATTTATACCGCTTCGCAAGCTTGAATCGAAACCAAGGCATTGTGGACTTGTGCTTCTATTTCTGGATTTGGCTTTGTCAATTCAGCTACCACTCGGTTAAGTTGCTTAGCTTTGGCTCTGGTTATTGGTCTGGTTGGCATCTCCATTGTCTTGGCAGCTCCATAATCATCTCCAAGCTCCTCCTCAGACTCATGTTCATTTCCATCTTCCTTGTTCCTTCCTAGGTTCATATCATCCCCTCCCTCTTGAAAATGATTTGTCCTCAAATCTGGATCATCTGCTACAAAAGAAATCAAGTCAGACACATTGAAGCTAGAACTAACATCGTACTTACCTTGAAGATCAAGTTGATAAGCATTGTCATTGATCTTCTTAGTGATTGTGAATGATCCGTCAATTCTGGGCATTAGTTTGGACTTCCTTTCAGCTGGGAACCTTTCCTTGTGCAAATGTAACCAAACTTGATCACCCACTTCAAATACCACTTGGCGCCTTCCTTTGTTAGCTTGGTTAGCATATTGTTGTGTCCTTTTTTCTATGTTCTCACGAGCCTTTGCATGAATCTATTTAACAAGCTCAGCCTTCTTTTTTCCATCTAAGCTGACTCTTTCACTCAAAGGTAGAGGGGTTAAATCTAGAGGAGACAAAGGATTAAAACCATAAACAATCTCAAAAGGTGAGTATTTAGATGCAGAATGAATGGCATGGTTATATGAAAACTCAACATGAGGTAAGCAATCTTCCCAAGTGCAAATATTCTTTTTAATCAAAGCACACAGAAGAGTGCCTAAGGTACTATTGACTACCTCAGTCTGACCATCAGTTTAAGGATAACATGTAGTTGAGAACACTAGCTTAGTTCCTAATTTCGACCAAACAGTTCTCCAAAAATGGCTAAGGAACTTAGTGTCTCTATCAGATGCAATGGTCCTAGGCATGCCATGAAGTCTAACAATCTCTTTAAAGAACAAGGCAGCTATATGAGATGCATCATCAGTCTTATGACAAGCAAGAAAATGAGCCATCTTAGAAAATCTGTCTACAACTAGAAAGATAGAACCTTTCCAGTTTGAGTTCTAGATAAACCTACTATGAAATCCATAGAAATATTAGTCCAAGGATGAGTAGGAATGGGTAAAGGAGTATACAAACCACACCTTAGATTTGGTATATTTGTAAGTTGCACATCGTGAACAAATCCTCTCAACATCACATTTTAGATGAGGCCAATAGAAATGTTCTGTCATCACCTTAAGTGTCTTAGCATAGCTAAAGTGACCCATCAGACCTCCTCCATGAGCTTCCCTGACTAAAAGATCTCGCACAGAACCATTAGGAATACAAAGGCGATTATCAAAGAATAGGAAACCATCATGCTGAAAATATTTGCCCCAAGCAAACTTCCTACTATGAGTAAAGGTCTCTTTAAAATCAATATCATTTGCATAGAGCTCCTTTAATTGCTCAAACCCAAGCAATTTAGTTTCCAAAGTGGAGAGAAGAGTGTACCTTCGAGAAAGGGCATCGGCTACCAAATTCTCCTTACCTTGTTTGTATTTAATGACATAAGGGAAAGTTTTAATGAACTCTACCCAACGAGCATGTCTCTTATTAAGCGTCTGCTGGCCTCTTAAGCGCTTGAGTGATTGGTGATCGGTGTGGATAACAAACTCTTTTGGCCAGAGATAGTGTTGCCATTGTTGAAGCGAGCGGACAAAAGCATAGAGTTCTTTGTCATAAGTAGGATAATTCAAGGTTGATCCACTTAGTTTTTCACTGAAATATGTGATTGGCTTCTTATCTTGCATGAGGACAGCTCCGATCCCTATTCCTAAGGCATCACACTCAATCTCAAAAGTTTTAGTAAAATCAGGAAGAACAAGAATTGGTGCATTAATAAGTTTATCCTTTAAGTTCTGAAACACCTCCTCTTGTGGTTGTTCCCATTTGAAGCCAACATCCTTCTTGATAACTTTTGTGAGTGGTGCAACAATGGTACTGAAGTCCTTTATAAACCATCTATAAAAACCTGTAAGTCCATGGAAGCTTCTCTCTACTCCAACAGTAGTAGGACTAGGCCATTCTTTTATTGCTTTGATATTCTCTTCATCCACCTTAATGCCATCTGCACTAACCACAAAGCCTAAAAAGACAAGGTTATCTGTACAAAAGGTACACTTCTTAAAGTTGGCAAACAATCTTTCCTTCCTAAGCACCTCTAGTACACAGCAAACATGCTCAAAATTATCAGTCAAGTTCTTACTATAAATCAGGATGTCATCAAAGTAAACTACCACAAAGATACCAATATAAGCTCTAAGAATATGATTCATCAATCTCATAAAAGTACTAGGGGCATTAGTGAGACCAAATGGAATAACCAACCACTCATAGAGACCATGCTTAGTTTTAAAAGCTGTTTTCTATTCGTCTCCTTCCTTCATCCTAATCTGATGATAACCACTCTTTAAATCTTTGTTAGAAAAGACAATTGAACCATGTAGTTCATCAAGAATATCATCAAGTCTAGGGATGGGATGACGATACTTAACCGTTATATTAGACAGTAAAGAAGAGAAGTGAGGATGAGGTCTAGACAAGACCGAAAACAAAGAGAAGAAAAAGGTGGTCAACGCCGAAGTCACCGTGACAAGGCAAAGACCACCTCAAGGACCTCACAAATGAAGGAAAATGGTCCCCAAGATCCCATAGAAGGTCACCAAATCACCAAAGGAGCAAAAATGGCCTAAGGAAAAAGTTCTGGAAAAGTCAACGCTAGACCAGAAAAGTCAACGGTAAGGTCCAGCGTACCGTGGGAAGGAGTTTAGGTCGAGACGGGCGTACCGTAGGCGAGGAAGTCACGTACCGCGGGTAGGCTCCAGTATGTACCGCGGGAGAGAGCAGGACGATGAATCAGGTGAGAGCGGGAAGTCTGCGGGTCGAGAAACAGGCGAGAGCAGGACGAACTGCAGGCGAGACAGAGACGGTGAAACAGGCGAGACAGAGACGGTGAAACAGGCGAGACCGGGATGTACCGCGGGACGAGAAAAGCTTCCCGCGGGACGAGAATCTGCGTACTGCGGGTAAGCATCCGGACGGGTCAACGGCAGGATCAAAAGTCAACGTTTTGGAAAACTTCAAATTGGTGATTTTGATCAATTGGGACTTGGGCGAAAGGTTGTTTGGGCCTAAATGAAGCCTCTAAAAGTCTGAACAAGATGGTGCATCAAGAGGATAAGGTTGATGACTCAAAAGTAACAGCTGCAGCAACGGAAGTGGAGGGAAGGATTACACGTGCAAGAGCTAAGGAGATGGCTCGTGAAGATCATTCCCTCATTGCTAAAGGAGTGGACGTGGTGGCAGCTGCACAAGTCGTCAACATCTACACTTTGAAGACTTCTCCGGGTAATGATGACTAGGTAACTTAGGTGACAAAGTCTGTACTCTTTTTCCCATAGTTGAGTTTTGTCCCAATTGGGTTTTCTTGGCATGGTTTTTTAAGGAGGCAGATGGAATCACTACGTCGAGTTACTTAGGAGTCTTACCAATAGGAGAATAATGTATAAACCATTCTGGTTTATACTTAGGCGTTTTTGAGGTGCACCATTAGGGGACGCCTCGTTGTTTTATTTAAGTGTAGACTGCGTGTTGTTTTAATTTATAACTACATGTTGTTTTGTTTTGTGGGTTATATTTAAACCCACAAACTTGCTGTAAACCCTAGACTTGAATTTTGAAAAAGAGAAAGAACGTAACACGTTTTTGCCTTTGAGGCTGCTTGATCTCAAGCTTTTGATTCAACTTGTGAATCCGAGTTCTTCCTACACACTTTGTGATTTTGGAAAACTCTTCAATCTATCTTCA
>OVAX01003670.1:0-18013 GCA_900406405.1 Lepidium africanum | reverse complement strand
CAGACCCATCAATTAATACATCTTGCACAATTATACCTCTACTAAAATTTCTGGCAGACTTCTAGTAAGTCTATCAGAATTTGGCAGACTTACGGGAAGTCTGCCGGAATTTGACAGACTTCCAGTAAGTCTACTAAAATTTTGGCAAATTTACTAGAAGTCTGCCAAAATCCCGGCAGACTTGCAGTAAGTCTGCCAAAAAGTCTGCCAAATTTCTTGTAGATTTGCAGTTAGTCTGCCAAAATTCCGGTAGACTTGCAGTAAGTCTGTCGAATCTCGGCAGACTTGTAGTAAGTCTGCCAAATTCCGGCAGACCTGCAGTAAGTCTGCCAAATTCCGGCAGACATGCAGTAAGTCTGCCAAATTCCGGTAGACTTGCAGTAATTCTCCCAAATTTTTGACAGACTTCCAGTAAATCTGTCAGAATCGCATAGAGTTGTAGAAATTCGTCTAGAGTCCATAATTATACTAGATACAAAGATTTCTAATCCCTAAACTGAAGTTTCTACCACATATTGTGAAAAGGAAAAACTCTGAATTTATTTCTCTTTATACTCCAAAAAGGTTTGTGAATCATTAATTATGAACCATTTGTATTTAAATCGTATGTATCCTAATAATAAAGAGTTATTCCTCATCTTTATCCTAAATTCAAAATTTATCTAAATAATAACATTTTCTAGAAAAGTAGGTTATCTAAATAATTTTTTTTTAAACGATTATATCAACACTTTATTAAAAAAAAAAAAGTGGGTTTTTGTAATAAATTTCCCAATATAATAACTATTATTATAGCTAATGATATAAGGCATGAAAAGGTACTTATGAGTTATATAGCTAATGATAATGTGTTTGTATGCTGTTTACTTGAAAATTTGGTGGGTTATTTTATGATACATATGGTGTAGAAATTACTTATTCTTGTCTAACATATTATGTCATGTTATAAAACTATACATTCTAATTTGGTAAACAAGAACCCAAACAACATTAATATCTGTGTTAGTGTAAACACATAAAAATATATACAAATATTGCAACAGAAGATATAACATTTGATTAATTAGAAGTTTGGATATAAACAAAAACATGCTATAAAGTAAAATTATTATAAAATGAGGGTAGACTATTAATAGATACCCTAAGCCTAAGTAAATGAAAGAAAACAAAAGAGAGTTTAACTGTTAAGAAATATGAGATGTCGTGATGCATGGAAATAGTGATGGTGTGGTCCGTCTCACTTTTTATATGATACTTTTATTAAATGTGATGGAACATTAATTATTTAATAATATTTTCTTTCGAAGCATTAAATATATTTTTATATTGAAATAGTCCTTCACATAGCTCTTGCAAGATACTGTTTGTTTTTTTTTTTTTTTAAATAACGGGTAGCACCGGTTTTCCGTACGATTTGATGTGTATTTAGTCGAGAAACGAGTGAACCGAAATGAAGATGAGGAATAAATCTGATCTTATTTTGGTTCGGTATAAATCTGATCTCGTTTGAAAGCGAATTTAATCGATCGTAGTAGTTGGTCCACCACGTTATGTAACTTTGCAAACTTCAAAATTGCAAAATGTCACGGTCCTATCTTATGTTTATCTATTTATTCATTTTAACCAAACTCCATTCGTACATTACTACACCTATTTGCAAGATTATGTGACATAATCTCTTTTAGTTTAGATATTAACTCTAATCGTAATCGAATATAGCTCCACTTGGTTACGCGGAAGCATGAGTTGATGACTTTTATGTTTCTTTGAGATGTTTTGAAGTTAAGATCATTACACATTATTTTATACTTATTTTTAATGGTTCATCGCTGGTTTTCTTCTACCTTTTATTACATGAAATGACTAATAAGTATTAGAGATGTACTTACTAAAAAAAAGTATTAATAATGTATTTTACAATAGTGATTCCAACGTGTTGAGAAGAAATTAAACCCACAAAAATCCAACCTGAAACGATTTATAAATATAAAATAAATAGTTTTTAGCCCAAATCTTGGCATGATACATGGATAAACACTTGTTTTTTTTCCTGCCAGCTCGCAATTTTTTTTTTGTCAACTCAATTCATATCATAACATCAGAAAACCAGTGTGAAAGAGTATTGTTTTCAAAAAAAATTTGTGTACAGTCTCTAATATTAACTCGTAAATTTCTTTTTAGAACCAAGAAATGCAATAATGAAAAACGAAGGTACAAAAATAAATTAATTAGGAAGTAATTCTTTCATTTTGATGTATATCGTTCCCACGTTCTTTATACTAATAAAAAAATTAGTTAAGTATATCTAGAAAACGTGTGACTTGAAAGTCTGCTGCCTACATTTTTGAAATTCCTTCATGTCAAAAACAACATTTTTGAAATTCTCACTATACTTTATTAACTTTGAGTAGGGTTTTTTAATAGATATTTTGAGATCCGAATTACATGAAAATTCAAAATAAGTTCAATGAAAGTTCCTAGACAATATTTTATTATTGAGATTGCATGATTCACGTCTTTTCAGTGTACAAGAACTCAAGAGAGAAGTTACAAACAAATATCGTTGTCCTCTACACCGAAATATTTTAACTTGTTGGGACTATATTGTTATTCTTTTGGTCACTAGGACTCTATTGGTTTTTTTTTATATGAGACTCTACCCAGTTTTTGTCATGATCGCTGCATCGGTGATCAGCAACAAAAAATTATAACTGAAATGAGTCCAACTAAAACCAACTATAAGTGACGCTAAATTTTTCAGCAATTCATTTATATTCGTTAATACAGTTGTAGCGACAACTTTCATATTTCTTTTTATATTTATTGTTTATATCCCGTTCATAAAGCGTAGGAATACTGCAATAAACTATTTAATATATGAAATAAATTATTAAGAATTCGAGATAAGCAAGTCTGCTCCAAATTTAATACCTTTTTGTTGACCGCATTTCAATATTAAAAATAAAAATCAATCGAGAAGTTAAAAAACAAAACAAAAGTCTTCAATGACTATTATCTTTTTGACGTCAAAGGTTTAAATTATTCGTGTCGAATCATATAGATGATTCAAATATTTTTATTGTATCACAAAGTTCATAAAGCAGCTACTTTTTGCAGAATATAAAACAGATAATGAAGAATCCGAAATAAACGTGGTCCAAGAAACTGCAAGTTGTCAGCTCTCAAGCCTGAAAACCTTTAGAGCTTCAAACGGAGAGTTCGGTCTTAGAGATCAAAATACCATCACTATCAGCATAAAGCCATTCTCCATCTCTAATCAAAGTTCCTCCAATGTAAACCGGTACATTCTTCTCACCATGACCTTTCTTACTAGACTTCAATGGGTTAGATCCCAATGCCCTAACCCCAACATCGCAATCATTGATCTCATCCACATCTCTAACACATCCATTCACAACAATGCCCACCCATCCGTTGTTTTGAGCTAACTGTCCGAGGTTTCCTCCAACAAGCGCGCATCTTGTGCTTCCACCACCGTCAATAACTAAGACTCTGCCTTCTCCTTTTGTCTCTAGTTGGTTTCTGACAAGGACATTGTCTTCAAAGACCTTAAGGGTCACGACTGGTCCTGAGAAGCATCTTCTTTGGCCATATATTTTGAAGACCGGGTACAGAGCGCGTAAGTCTCCGTTTGATATTAGTTCTGCGTTGCTGTCGCACGCTTCTGCGGTTGCAAATGCAGCCATAGGAGATGATTATGTGTTCTGCACTAGAAAACACAAGGGTTTGTGGATTCTTTATAAGAGGGATTAGAGTACTAGAGAGCTGAAAGAAAGATGAAATTACCAAACACTGACAAGTGTTCTCATTCTCGTTTTCAACATGAATAGAAGATTGGTATCATTTTGTTACTAACTCTAAACAAACGACTTGAAATCTGATGAGAAGATCTAATCAGTAATACACAAAGGCTCAGATAAGTTCAAGAGAAGCGTGTAACAAATCATACCATCCAAAAAGACAAAAACCAGAAGAAACAGACTTTAAATGGTGTTAAAGCCAAACTTTGAAAAGACAGAGATATGGACTAAATCCTCAGGCCCCAAGAAACCAGAGCAAAGAGACTCAAATCACAAACAGCACACGAAGGACAGATAACTTCACTTAACTATAAAATCTTCAAGTTAATACCCATATGGCTAACAAGACCCAAAGATGCTATTTTTAATTTCAACCCTGTAAAAAATTGTTTCAAGTTTGAGTCCAAAGGATCAGCGCTCCAAGTTAACTTCTACGGCGAGAATAGTACTAGAAATTTACAAGTAACAAACTTACATCCAAAGGAACCTTCCAAGATTCCTAAAACTAGACTTTGAAAATTCGAAGCAAAACCGTTCAAGCAAACTCATTTCTACTAACCCAAGAAAAAATAAAAGTGGCTTCTCTATGGACCAAATCATCAAACACTTGACATTCATTACAACAACTTAACCCATCTCAACACCCAGAGATTAACAAATTTATCACACCGAGTATTGAGTACATGTTCGCAATCGATGAGCAAATAAGAAACTTACCAATAGAGAGAGATTAGAACTCTAAAGCTTTGAAGCTTTCTTCAGCGGATCAGATTCCCTAATTCTTAACGAGGATACTTACATGTATATACAGTTTATCAACTCAATAAAGTCAGCTTCTTCGTGTCAGCCTATCCATTCACTGATAAATCCTCATAAAACTTTGTGCCATTAGAGCCACTTGGTCTCCTATCGTGAACCTGTCGGTACGGGTATATCCAATCCGAACCGCTTTTACGGGTCGGGTCATTGACTTTCAGTTCTCTTCTCTAATTGGACAGACTAAAAAACAAGTCCGTTCGGGTCAATCCCACGATTTATTACTTTAATAGCCATAAATGGGCCAAGTGGGCCGAATAATGTGGAATTTAAACCCAACTTTTTTTGTTCAGCTAGAGTGGGTCCCTACAGTAGAGAAAAAAAAGTGACAAGACATCAGAGCCGTCGATCTAATGTCCTTTCAAAATTCGTTTCGCGGGCCCCACTAAAAATATCTGTAAGAAGAAGAAGAAAAGAAAGGTATATCACGCCACAACCGTGCTTTTGGCATTCACATGAGTATAACGTCACAGCTCCGTAACGGGATACTTTGCGGCTCATAAAGGGACAAAAGGAGAAAACTATAAAAGAGGCTTTGGTCAATGTTTCTTTTTTGACCAATTATTTTTGAAAACCTGCCTCCTCAATTTCCAATTTTATATTCAATTTAAGGTATCATTAAAGTCATTAATTGATTCCATTTTTATTTATTGTTTGTATGCTAGTATTAAATTATAATCTTCCTTATTATCTAATCCTTAAAGCACGTTAGGTTTTTTCCTCCCTCTTGCTCATTTCATAGTACAAAAAATCAATTAAATCATGATATTTAGGTCACCCAACAAAACTGAAAAAGGTTAGTTTACGTAAATTTAGACGTTAATGTATTAAAAATACGTCTGTCCTACATTCTTTTGGTTCTTAATTAGTGTTATTACAAGCTAACAAATAAACATTATGTTTTTAAGCAACATCTGAAATTGACAATGGATGTAAACGTATCTCCATAGATTGTAATTTCGGTGAATACATTTCATCTGAAAAGCATCGTAATCAATCACATGCATGTATGAGAATATGTCAAATTCAAAATAATTCTGATATACGTCTTATCGATCTAGGTCGAAAGAGTTGTTTGCCTTGTAGATCGATCTTGCGTCTTTCGTTTCATATTTTAGTTTAATTCCTTTATGTACAATCTCTCATAAAATAATAAGATTTAAACTTCTCATATTGTTGGTGACAAAAGAAAAAAAAGCCTCTCATAATGTTGTTACCGAACTAAAAATTTACGTATTATAAACACACTTTTAAAAAAAAAAAATTTTTTGTTAATAAGCAGATAATTTAATTGGTTTGTTTTTTGTTTAGTTTGTCACTAGATGATAAAGTTTGAATCTCACCATACTCCAACAAGTACATTTAGATTATGGATCGATTTGTCAATCCAATTATTATTAACAAAATAAACACACTTTAACTATTAGATTTAAATACGTACATGCTACATACAACGACACCTTAACAAAAAGAATGCTACATGCAACAACGTACAATTTGTTAAAATAAAAATCCAAATTAATTTAATTAGGTTTAAGCTTTATATTCACTTTATAAGAAGTTTGAGAACCTCCGCGAGTTATTAGAATCATGAATTGATTAGAGAAAGAGAAGAAAGATGAATAAGAAGACGAAAATGTTCGTCAGAGAGAACACAAATGAAGAAGAAATAAAAGTTTCATTATTCATGATTTAATGGATTACAACTTTCCTAATCTGTTTTTATAGAATCGGTTATACATTAACCAAGCAGAAGAAATTGAATTAAACCAATTAAACCAACAACATAATCAATACTCTAATAGCCCCTCTCAAGATAACATGGATATGAAGAAATGTCATCTTGCATAACAGACTTTGAAATTGATATTGACCGAACTAAGACTCTGAAGATATATCAGCTAATGGAGATGTTGATCTGTCCAGCACGTATAGTTGCAGATGAGATCTCACTGACAAGTCATTACACCCTTGGTAGGCTCCTCTTGATGTAGATGGTTGAGACTCTGTTTGTTGATAAAAACAATATCGAATTGAAATAAGCCACACCACCAACAATTTGAAGTCTTGAGAGATATTTGAGAAAATTTGATTCTGTCAAACAATAAGGAGAAATCTAAACTCCTTCAAGATTAACAGATTCTTGCGTTAAATTCTGCGCACTAAGATTTGGAAACCAAACAGAGAAGCAAAAGAAGTAGCATGATTCTGATTTGTAATAACTTGAGCTGGATTAGGCTCAAAAGATTCTGATTTGGTTGATGAGCGAATGGATTTCACGAATTATTTTGAGCAACAATCTTCTTCGTCTGTTGACCCATGAACTGATTTTGCTTCTGTGTCATCTCTTTGAATGGTTTGTAGGATTTCTTTCGTTCCCACAACACCAAATAGCAAGTTTTTAATCAGATTCAATCAGATTTGTTGTCGGAGTAGGCTCTAATGTCTCATACCTGACTAAACGAGTTATCTTCTTAACTGAAAAAAGATTCACTAGCTAGTATTCTTTCAGTCTTGTGAAGCTTTACTGTCCTCAAGAGTCGATATTGGCAGAATAACCAACGAAGAATTAAGATTTGATTGTCAACAAGAGTACCAAGAATAGGTTCTGAGTTGGTTGATCTCACAGAACGATTCGGTTTCCTTGTCGATGAACTCGCTCTAGCTAATTGCTTAGGATTACGACAGAGTACAACCATTGTCACGATTTTCTTAAGCGAAATAACCCGATTAAAAAAAATAGCTTGGCGGAATAACCAAGCTAGGAGAAGATAGACTTGGCGGATTAACCAAGAAACTAAGAAGCTTCAATCCACAGCAGAAAAACCAAACAAAGGAGCTAAAGAAGCAAGAATATCCTTAGCGGCATAAATGCTTCGAAATCAAAATCTTCATGGTTTGGAATCTGAATTCCTGCAGTTGAAATAGTGAATGGAGCACTTGTAAGCGCAATTAGATCTGTGTTTGTTGCCGTCAGAGCTAGAATAGGCTTTGATGTGTTTGACCTAATAGACCGTGATGATTTTGCAGTGCAGCTGAAGTAGATCCTAGGCTAACTCATATGGTGCTTATGATCTTGTTGAATACGATGAGTTACAATCTTCTTAGAGAACAAACATAAATCTTTGACAGAATAGTCAAGATTTAAGGAACAGAGTGAAACAAAACAACAACAAAATTGGTGGTGGTTGTGTTTGGAATTCCGGCGGAATGTCTTGTGATTGAAATGATAATCCGGTGGAATAACCGGTGATGAAGTTGATTTGAAAATTCTCCGACGAATTAATCAAAAAATCAAAGAAAGAGAAATCTAAGATAAAACCATGATGAGAAGAGAAAATTGTAGAGTCTCGTCTAAACGGAGAAAACTCCTAACTGTGCAAAATAACAGAGTGAATGAAGGAGTGATTGCTAGTGTCTAAAGGAACCTGTTCGGAGAAGCCCTGAGTCCGAATATGACCAACGTAGTCGAACACGAGTGACTCAAAACTCAACAAATGCCAAGGCAGCAAGCGTCAACAATGAGGGATGCAACAGTGGTATATACAGAATGATGGAAGACATGAGGTCACAATTCCATAAAGCTACTAGTTTAGTGCCAGAGATTGGAAGAATCCTAACCCAAGCTCGGAACTCGCCCTTCGTGGCAAACCTAAAAAGGGTCTCAGTTAACAGAGCGTCGAGAGTAAGATCTCCCTTGTACGATGGGACAACTGACCCAATTCAATTCATGAGTGCTTTCAACATTTTGATGAATGGAGTAATCTACAACCCCGATCAAGAAGATGCAGCATACTGCCAACTCTTTGCCAAGAATATGACCGGCGATGCTCTCACTTGGTTTACCAAATTACCGGCAGGATTAATAGACAATTTCGGCAAACTCGCCGAACTCTTCATGAAGCAGTATACCTTGTTGGTCAATCAAGACACCTCAACTGCCGAGTTGAGGTCATTAAAGGAAGGATTCGATGAATCCTTTAAATCGTACCTCGAGCGATTTAAGAAGATCCTAACTAAAGCAAAAGTCAGGGACGACATGGCAATCGAAGCCCTAAGAACCAGAATGGAGCCCTACGACGAGATCTTTTCGTCAATAGGCCAAACACGATCTTGGACGCTCTATGCAGGGCATTGAAACACGCATAGTATGTAGAAGAGAAGCAAATTCTCTCTAAAATTCAAAGAACTCACAAGGACACTAGGTCCAGAGAGACGAAAGACGAGCACCAAGAGCCAAGATGGCATAACTACAAGGGAAATATAACTCGGCTAACGTTTTTCAAGTCGGTGAAACTGAGAACCCGACAAGAAGAAAACCGTTCAACAACACGTACAACCAAAATGAATATTGTGCTTTCCATAACATAACGGGCCATTCCACCTCGAGATGTAAACAGCTGCAAAAACTACTTGCTCAGAAGTATAGTAAAGGAGATATCAAACTCTCGGAAGAAGAAGCCGAGAAGTTCAAAGCATAAAAAAGAAAGGAGACCGAGTTGCGAGAAGCAGCAAGCAAAGCAACAGGCCAAGACGGTGAAAATAAAGGAAAACTAAAATGACAAAAACCAGAAGATATAATCGAAGAAACTGATCCCGCAAGAGTAGATGTCAACGTAATAATGGGAGGATTGCAATTCTACGACGACACCATATGTTCAATCAAAAGATATGAGTGGAAAGTCATAGCAGCAGTTAATCTTGAACCGAACGAAGAAAAGTTCGGGACAATGAACTCGGAAGTAACTTTTACGGCAAAGGATACAGAAGGAGTGACCTTCCCCCATAATGATCTATTAGTCGTAAAATTACGAGTAGCTGACTGTGACGTCTCTCGGATTCTCATCGACACGGGAAGTTTGGTGGATCTGATCTTCATAGAGATACTAGATAAGATGGCACTCCCAGATCTCAGACTTAAACCTGTAAAGAGAACATTGACTGCGTTCGATGGAAGCACAATCAATGCAATCGTAACTGTCAAGTTGGTAATCAGAGTTGCTGGAATAACGAGATGGGTCAAACTCTTAGTAGTGGACAAACTGACAATCTAAAACATAATCCTCAATACACCATGGATTCACTCGATGTAACCAGTGTGTAAAGATCCCGACAAGTAAATGACTCTATACTTTACGAGGAGATCAGAAGCTGTCCTGAACTTGTTTCATCGCCGAGTTGAAACTCCGCAACAAGTCTTGCATAACCACGACGACCATTAAAAAAAAGCATTATTAGAACCACCTGTATCCGAGAAGCCAGATCAATGAACCGTCGAATTTGTCAACATTGACTTGACGGACCCCTCAAAGTGCATAAGTATCGGGATCAACTTAAGTAAAACGAGTCAGGAAAAGTTAATCCAACTTTTGGAGCAGAACGTGACGACTTTCGCATGGACTGGCAACGACATGCCTGTAATCTACCCGAGAATAGCAAGTCACAGACTTAACGTCGACCCGACATACAAGCCAATCTAACAAACAAGAAGGAAGCTTGGACCAGAAAGGACTAAAGCCGTGATGAAAGAAGTCAAGAAATTGACTGATGCCGTGTCTATAGTTGAGGTCCACTACCCAGATTGGTTAGGTAATCCTGTAGTCGTTCCCAAGAAGAATGAAAAATGGTGAGTCTGCGTAGACTTCACTGATCTCAACAAAGCTTGCCCAAAGGATAGTTTTCCACTCCCAAATATCGATAGAATCGTCGAGGCAACGATGGGGAATGAACTTCTTTCGTTCATTGACGCATTCTTGTGGTATAACCAAATTCGCATGCATTCGGATGACATGGAAAAGACATCATTCATAACGGAGCGAGGCATTTATTGCTACAAAGCAATGCCATTCAGGTTAAAAAATGCGGGAACGACTTATCAGCGTTTAGTGAACAAAATGTTCGCAAAACAACTCGGGCAAACAATGGAAGTCTATATTGACGACATGCTGGTCAAGTCGCAAAAAGCGGAAGACCATGTTCACGATCTTACAAAGTGCTTCAAAACATCGAACGAATACCAGATGAAGCTTAACCCGGGGAAATGCACTTTCGGAGTAACTTCAAGAGAATTCCTAGAATACATAGTTACGAAAAAGGGGATCAAAGCAAACCCAAAACAAATAAAGGCGATCCAGGAACTACCTTCTCCGAAGAACAAAAGGGAAGTTCAACGGCTAACTGGCCGAATAGCAGCACTAAATCGTTTTATCTCACGTTCTATAGATAAATGCCTCCCATTCTACAATCTGTTACAGGGAAACAAGGGATTCGATTGGGACGAAAGTGTGAAAATGTTTTCTCCGAGTTAAAAAACTATTTGTCAACTCCGCCGATTCTTGCAAAACCTGAGGATGGAGAGCCATTGTACTTAATACATAGCAGTCTCTACATCAGCAGTAAGCAGTGTACTAGTTCGAGACGACAGAGGAACTCAACATCTGATCTTTACACGAGCAAATCTTTGGATGGAGCCGAATCAAGATATCCGACTATCGAGAAGCTTGCTCTTGCAGTAGTTACTTTGGCAAGAAGCTACGCCCCTACTTCCAGTCACATACTATCATAGTATTGACGAATTGCCCACTGAGAACAATTCTGCACAGTCCAAACCAATCCAGGAGATTAACGAAGTGGGTCATCGAACTAAGCGAGTACGATATCGAGTACAAAGGGAGAACGAGTGCAAACNGAGAACGAGTGCAAACTCTCAAGTCTTAGCGGATTTCTTAATCGAATTGGCACCAGAATTAGAGCCATCTGAGTCAGAAAAGGCGTGCAAGGTGTGGAAAATCTACGCGGATGGATCGTCATCACAACATGGTTATGGAGATCCGACTTGAGACACTGAAAGGAGAAGTCCTAGAACAATCCTTCAGCCTCGCGTTTTCTGTATCAAACAACGAAGCCGAATACGAAGCATTGATCACAGGGATCCGACTAGCAAAGGAAATTGGAGCCACAAAATTGGAATGCTATTGTGAGTCACCATTGGTAGTGAATCAAGTGAACGGAGGCTATGACACCAAAAACCATTACTTGCGTGATACTCTTTCTCTCTAAATCTCTAAAGAATCCTTGCCCACTCTTCCTCATCTTTAATCAGAATTGCGGTTGAGTCCCTTGTGCTAAACCCAGTTCGAACATGTCCCGGATACCGAAAATTTCGGGATGGATTGGAAAGGATCACAGATCAGATCTTAAATCCCGGATAATATGTCCAGGGCTAACAGAAAGGGCATTTCTTAAAATTCCTTATGGTTTTTCTTGTTTGTTATTAAAATGAAGTAACTTAACTTTTCCTTTTCTTAATTTTCTACAAATTTAGATTTTTTTAGATAAATCACATATCTATTTTTTAATAATAAATTCACCAATTATTAGATTCCTTCTGTTCTTATTAGTTGATGTTTTAGAAAAAGAAATTTGTTTATTTTTAGTTGATGTTTTACGATTTCTATGCAAAATTTATTGTATTTTTGGTATTCTTGACTCTTTAAATTCTACAGATTGATTTATGATTGGTTAAACTATTTTGGAATTTGTGATAAACTATATTTTGTTTAAAAAAAAATAAAACAATTAATGATTTTTTTATATGTGTGAAAGACCGAAAAAATCAACTATAAAAAAACAGAGGGAGTATATTTGTTTAAACTTTATGTTTGTTATATGATATTAAATTATATGAGATATATGGTTAATTTATTATGTTTTTGTCATTGTAATTCTTGTTGTAATATAAATGGAAAAAATTCAATCACAAATGTAAAACTAATTTGTATTAAATCTAGATTTGTAAATATGGTATAACTTAAATACTAAATTAGTACACATATCCCATTTGTTTTAAATTGTGGTTTTAAATTAATATTTTGTTTCTAATTATGGTTTAAAATTAAGAAGTTGTCTTAAAGTTAGATGATGATGTGACACTTAAAGAAGAGAGCAACATTTAGCTCTATATATAGAGATTTTCTAATTGTAATTTTTGTTGTAATATAAATAGATAAAATTCAATCACAAATGTAATACTAATTTGTATTAAATCTAGATTTGTAAATGTGGTATAACTTAATTACTAAATTAGTACACATATCTCATGAATTTATCTTTTTTTTTAAATTGTGGTTTAAAATTTATAATTTGTTTTAAATAATGGTTTAAAATTAAGAGGTGGTCTTAAAGTTAAATGATGATATGGTACTCTAAGAAAAGAGCGATATTTTACTTTATATATATATATTCCAACAAACTTGTTTTTAGCCTTATTGTAATGAAAAAATTAAGTTAGATATAAAATTTATGATTATAATGAGCAATAATTATTATACTTTATTGTATAAAATATGATTAATCTTGTCTAATAATCTTTATTATGACCTCATAAATTTAAGTAAAATTATATGGTTATTTTTTTTTCTTATGCGATTATCTTCATCTAAAATAGTTGCTATGCTTCTTCATCTCAGGAGCGGTGATCGGAGGCTATCGACACTCTGTGATCATATTCTCCCCATTATCTCTTTTATTGTTATCCCAATCTTTATCTCATAGAGAGATTCTGAGCTTTACCGATGTAAACTGGTGACGAATGGAGGCTCGTCAGGCTTCATCACGTCTAGCTCAAGGTTGTCACATGGTCTACTAGCTTTGTTGTGGGTGGTCAAGTCGAGGTTGAAGGTATGTTGGGATCTTACTGTTGGAGCTTTCCTCACCGGTGTTTATTTTCGGGGTGAAGGGCTCTGTAGGGAGATATTGTATCTCGGTGTACCTCATTTCTTCTTAGAGAGGTTATCCCCCGCTTGTACTGTGGCTGATTTTGCTTCTCCGGTGACCCTTGTAGCCTTTGCCATTTGCTTCTCATGGATCTATTCCGAGATTCGTGTCCAAAAATCCTCGACTAAGGCTTGAGCCTCTCGGGTATTTCTCTAGATTTCTTGTTATCTTTGGTTCTTCCATCAATTAGGTTAAGCTTCTAGTTTCTTTGGTTTTTTAGAGTCAATTCTAGAACTGGTTTTGGATTTGACTATTTTGAGTTAGGCTTGTTTTTACTCTCGTGTTTTGAGCTTCCCATTTTCTTCTCTAGTTTCAGTCTATTGCTGCTTTTTTTTAAGTCGGCATCTTCTAGTACGAGGTGGTTTCACTCCATGGTTTCTCTTGAGGTGTTAACCGATCGTTTTATCTTTGACTTCGCCATTTTCGGAAGAATTGTTAGATTTATTTCTTGCTAGTTCAAAAGCTTAAGTCTTCAAATGTGAGGTACAATTATTCACCACAAGAGTTTTCGTCATTAGCATTGGTTTATTGTTGCCTTGCGGTGACCTAGTTTTTTTGGGTGGATTTGTAATTTTGAGTTTTTGTCCTTAATATTTTTTTTTCAGAATTTTTTTTTTTTTTGGTGTTTTTGGTATGATTTTCTCTCTTTTGGATTTTGTTTTTAGGAATTTTTGTTTTCCGCCAATCTATGTATTTCACTTTTATAATATCTTTTTAGTTTTATTTCTTGATTTAATTCTCGACCGAATTGCCGGAAACAAAGCCGGAAAAATGCTTATCAGTGAACCACTGCGGCGAATTGGACCAAATCAACAAAAAAATTGAACTGTAAAAAATATGGAGTTTTGATGTTTTAATGTTAAGAAGCAAGTAATTATAACTATATTTGTAATGATTATGCATAAAATATAAAGAAAATAGAAGAAAACAATGAAAAACACACAAAAATGATGGAGGAAAAGTAGATGCCCTGCTGTACTAGGGTTTTGCAAGGAGGAAGATGACTCTTTTCGTATATCATATTTTACCATTACCCCACTTCGACTTTCTCAAGATATAATTACAATATGTAGTATATAATACTAAACATAGATAAATATCTCAAAACTACTCTCCGAGTACTTTCTTATTTATTTTCAATTTCTCAATAAATTGTTAGGCGGTACCCGAACGAATGTGTAGCCCCTAGCGGAATTTTGAACGTAAGTTTTATTGGTTCTATGATTCTAAAAGAATTTAAAATCTTATAGAGTTTACTATTCAATCTTAAATTTTGAAAACTATATTAAAATCATATGTTATTGGTTTTGGTAATTTAAAATTCTATAAATAATCACTAAAAATCATGTGTTATTAGATTAAGATTTTTGAAAGTCAATAAAAGTTATGTGTTATTCAATAAAATAATTTTAATTGACTTTATAAATATGTCGGAATTTGATATTATTGGTTTATAGAATTAAACTTTTTTGTTCATAGAAAAAACACTTTTAAAATAAATAAGTCCTGAGATTTTTAAAATTAGTAAAGAAGTTAACAAAAAACAACTCTTTCAAAACAAAAAACTATCGTAAAAATAGTGTTTTGGACTATCATGATCCACTGTATAATAGATATCGTGTAATGTAGGATATGTATGTTCTATAATTGTAACAAAAACATATAAACAAATTTTGGATGTAAACCCCAAATTCAGTAGAAAGTTAAAAACTTCTGACAAGTTAATAATTATTAACATGAACCAGAGTTCTTAGACGCATGATATATAATCAATCTAAAGAGTAGAGAAAATCATCAGTTAAATGCAAAATTCAAAAATTAATTATAAAATTAAAAGCTTATATAAAGTGAAGCAAAAGAAAACCATAATTATTAGAAAAAAAGAAACAGTATAATACCAACAATTAATAAAATTATAATACTCCAAAAAAGTTACTACGAAGTTAACAAAACTCTACAAATTATATCCTATAACCTATTATATAAAGTAAGGTTTCAAACCTACTCATTAACAAGATAATTCTACGTGTCAAAATTCAACGATCAGAAATTTTACTATATTTATTTATTTTTTTAAAAAATAGATAAAATAGATCTTTAAATATATTTTTAATATTTTGTTTTGTCCTAATCTAAAAAGAATTCCTAACCGGTTTGGTACCTAAAACAAAATCTTAATCTAAAAGGAAATCGGAAATATTAATTGTTAAAAAATAATTCTAACAAAAACAAATTTCCATTTCTAATCTTATTATATAAAGAAAAAAGTATATTTAAAAAACGAAAAAAACAAATATATATATGATATTTTGAATAACATCTATGTATAAAGAAATCATAATCTAATAATTGTTAAAAAAATTAATTCTAGCAAAAGTAATTTTCATCACTAATCTTATTAAATAAAGAAAAACATTATATTAAAAATTATTTATAAAAACGAAATATATATATATATATATACGATATTTTGAATAATATATATCTATAAAGAAATCATAAGCTAATAAGATATATATATATATATATATATATTTCTGATCATAATCCTAATAGAAGATAATTATCTAAATATTTCCTAAATATTTATTTGTATACATAATCCTAATCTAAAAGGGATTTTGTATACATAATTCTAATCTAAAAAAGAATTATTAATATCAATTGTTATATATACATAAACACATAGATAATTTTTCCAATTTTATTTTTTTCTATTTCGTTTACGTCCAACACGATGAAGGCAAACAAACAACAAAGGTAAACACTTTAAATTTAATGTATTATAATTTTGTTTTACTGTTATTAGCATGAGATATCATCATCTTGTTATACAAAATTGTGTTTCAAAAGTTATTAATTAACGAGATTGTTTCACATGTCAAATCAAACGACAAAAATTATTTTCTATATATATATTTTTTATATATTTGTCAACATTAGATCGACAAGACCCGATCGATAGCCTAAACTGCACCCCCAAAATTCCTTTTTTAAGCTACCATAATGCAGCATCTAGGAATCGAACCATGATGTCAAGTCATTAGCTGGATCATCCTAACCAACAGACTGTGAGCAACTCAACCTTTTTAAAAGATAAAATCTAATTCTAATCCTATTATATAAAGTTGAGTTTCAAAAGTTAGTAATCATATTATATAAAATTAGAGTTTCAAAAGTTACAAATCAACGAGAATGTTGGATCAAATCAAAAAATCAAATCTTATTATATGAAGTTGGATCTTAAAGTTATACACCAACACGATTTTTCCACGTGTTAAATTTAACAATACTAAATTTTGCAGTAATTGTTTTAAATATTTTTTCTTAAATATTTATATTTATCACAAGATTTTTTTATCTCTTTATGTAATCCTAAAATAAAAAGGAATGTAAATTAATATCTTTATTTATGATTATAAAATAAAATATTATTATAAAGTTGAGTTTCAAAAGTTATTGATCCTATTATATAAAATTGGGTTTCAAAAGTTACAAATCAACAAGATTGTTCCATGTAACAAATCCAATGATTAAAAATTACTCTGTATTTCTATTTTATTAACGTTGGGTTTTAAAAGTTACAAATCAACGAGATTGTTCCACATGTCAAATCCAACGATCAAAAATTATTCAGTATTTATTTTTTATTAAAAATATAAAATCAAATCTTACTATATGAAGTTGGATCTCAAAGTTAATCACTAAATACGATTCTTCCACGTGTTAACTCTATTAACCCTAAATTTTGCAGTAATTTTTTTTTACTTAATTATTTTTCTTAAATATTTTTATTTATCATAAATATTTTTATCTCTTTATGTAATCCTAAAATAAAAAGGTTTATAAATTATTATCTTTATTTATTATTATAAAAATACAAAAAAATCATAAGTATTTATCTCATATCTTATTATATAAAACAGGATCTCAATGTTACTTATTAACATAATTCTTCCACGTGTTAATATAACGATACCAAATTTTGTCGTATTTTAT
This sequence comes from Lepidium africanum, assembly GCA_900406405.1. NCBI lineage: Eukaryota > Viridiplantae > Streptophyta > Magnoliopsida > Brassicales > Brassicaceae > Lepidium > Lepidium africanum. Next base: position 602 of record OVAX01003670.1, on the reverse strand, counting down.
ATATTTGAAAACATGTTTAATTATTTTCACAATCTTAACATAAAATAGATTGTAAATAATTATTTCTATTATAATTATAAAATAAAAAATAATCACAAATATTTATCTCATACTAAGTATAAAGTAACTTGAGATGTAAATATTAGTTAAAGTTATCATTTTTATATATGTTTTTTTTTAAATGTTATTTTCGGTTTTCATCAACTACATGTAAGAATTTACCAATTGATGATTATGAGATGCCTCTCTTGCATATTGGGCAAGAGCATCTGCTTTACGATTCAAAAACAGGAATACAATAAATACCAAAATTTGAAAACAAACTTTCAAGCGCAAAGAGAACCGGTGCATCACACATGTCCTTATCTAGTAATTAATAAGAGTCTACAAACATTATGAGAATCATTAAAACTCTATAAAATTACAAATTTCCATAGTTATGGAAATTATTAAAAGTTTACATAAATTCTACTTGAATAAGCCCCTAAGTAACGAATTGACGAAAAAATGATACTCCAAATATTATGAAACCAACTGATGTGATCCTCCCTAGGATGAACTCTGCAAAAGGCTGCTGGAATTGATGAAAGGATGATGAAAAT
>OVAX01003669.1:838-18021 GCA_900406405.1 Lepidium africanum | reverse complement strand
TACTTAAGAAACACTAATGGAGCATCAAATTTAATTTTACATACTTAAGTTTCTTAGGATTTAAAATAAATCAGATAATTAAAAAAAATTAGTTAAGATCCTCATTTTAAGAAACACTAGTGGAGATGCTCTTACGGTTACTAATAATACAGAGCGAGACACATACAAGAGAAGACGATCGATTCCTTGTCCATCGAAGGAATTATTAAAGTAAGAAAGGATTAAGGGAGGAGAAAATCATAAGAAGATTTGATCCTCATCTCATTAAGCAATGGATCAAAGTCAGTCTTTTTTCTCTACTAAAAAAGTGTTTTTGGTTGTTGAATTAACACAAATCTAGAATAAGACTTGGGACAGATTTCATAAATAGAAATCATAAAATTGAATTTATAGGTCGAACATATGGAAAAGCTCTTGAACCAAAGGTATTGAGTTTTCAAACACTTCCGAATCAATAAAAATTCGAGAAACGATTCCTTTCCGATAAAGAGAATTTTAGATTTAATCTTAACATAGCCATATATTTCCTCTTTACCAGCCATTTGAATAGACATGTCCTAAAAAGCCAAAAATAATGAAGTGGATAAAAATAAGATTATAAGGTACCTTATATTAAATATTGGCTCAATGACTGATCCACTCTAGTAGAGCTAATTACACAAGACTTTGAGCCTTTAATGGGTTAAGTCCACTAGATTCACAAGCTTTACCATGTGGCCGGTTCTCGTTGACATACGGGGAAAAACGATCTAGGGTTTCTGTAGGCAGCGCTGAAAGAAAGTAGAGAGGTTTCAAACTTGTGTCGACGAACAAGATTCATCAGAAGATAAGACCAACTAAGTTAATCTAGAAAAAAATTATAGAAAAAAATTATAGACCAACTAAGATTCCATGTATTTTTCAGTAAAAGCCACTCATATATAAAAAAATTATAGCATCAACATAAACCATAACATAAAAAAACCGAACCATTAATTATAAATATCATAAGGTTCAACAAGTCGTCGGATAAGTAACATTACAAATTTTGCATATTCTATGATCATGTGGACTCTTAAAAAGACTACCAGTCCAATAACCCTTTATGTAACCACACAAACATGATTGTTGATCTCTTAGTACTTGACAACAATGTAAAGTTGGTATATATTTATCGTCAAATAATGGTAACATGGATCAATAACAGCCAATACATTGCATGTCACTTTTTCTTCTCCGACCCTTGTGGCTCCAACCAAAGATGAAGACAGTTGGACTATTACAATCACCAGCATAAGTAGAATTACTGTTGTAAATTTGATATCTTGAAATCCTAAAAACAATTTCTTCAATTCCAATTATCTTTTTGTTTCATAAATGTTTTGAGATTTTGATTTCTGGGTTTCTTCTATTTGTTGGCTATAAGAGTTATTAAATTTACATATATATACTTTGTTTGATAAAACAGGTGGAAGGTGGTAAATCCACTAAAGGCAGACATACTTATACATCTTGAGATCCAGTCTCACCACTAATTGTGACCTAGTGTTAACCAAAAATAAAAAATAATTTGCTTGATAAAATGTCTAGAAAGTAAATGTGTCATTACTCCATATTGACTAAAACTAAATGCATGTGTATTTGCCATTTGTTGTTTTTTAGTCAACCAAATTATCATTAATTAACTAATTAATGTTTTTAAGACGGAATAGAGTCTAAAAAATTAATTAATGTTTTTATTAATTAATGATCCATACTTCTCCAACTGGATTTGGGTGAGATTAGAACTCACAATCTGATACCTATTTAAATCAGAGGCAAATCAACTGGACAACATGTATATTTTATTTTTTAGTGTTATTGTGTTTGTGACACAATAAAATTATATATTATTTAGTAAAACTATAAAAAAGTAGTTAGATAAAACATATTTATGCTATAATCTAACTGAAATTTATCAAAAATGTCTATACAATAATATGTTACCTACGTAGAAGCTTAAAAATTCTTTACACAATTTTATTCTTTTTTAATAGTATTTTTCTTCTAAAACTAAACAGAACGCACAAATTTTTTTATGTTTCTATACTGAAAAATGAATGGTAAAACTCCTCAAAGATTTGAATTTTGAATTCTAATTGTTTAATCGTTAGAATTTATATTTTCGTGAAAAAATTAATATAGCATATTAATATCGAGATAACTATACTAACTCTATTTTTAACGTTTAGAAAAATTTTCTACGAACATAGTCAAATGTATAATAAGATTAATTAAATATAAGGTTAATGATATTTATTATTTAATATATTATATCAATAAAAATTATGTTATTTTATTTTATGTTTTAAGAATTTTATATTATATAAAATTCATCTTTTACATATAAAATGATATTATTTTAAATATTTTAAATGATGTAGATTAATAAAAAATTATAGATGTATAAAATAAAATAAAATTTTAAAACTAAATAAATTACAAAAATAATTATGTTCGCACACATGTGCGGAAAAAATTACCTAGTATATAAGTATCCATATTTTTACCCAAATAACACAAAATCAAACCATAATCTAAAAATCTAAGCTTATTTTTGTTAAAATTCCACGTATTTTGCAGCAAAATCCACTCATACATAAAATTTTATAATATCAACACAAACCACAACATTATAAACCCAAACATTTATTATCAATAATAGAGTATTCTATAAATATCATAAGATTCAACAAGTCGTCGGATAAGGAACATTACAAATTTTGCATATTCTATGAGCATTTAGACTCTTAAAAAGAATACCAGTATAATAACCCTTTATGTAACCACACAAACATGATTGTTGGTCTCTTAATACTTGACAACAATGTGGAGTTGGTATATATTTATCATCCAGTAATGGTAACACACATGGATCAATAAGAGCCACTACATTACATGTCACTTTCTCTTCTCCAACCAAACCTCTGACCCTTGTAGCTCCAACCAAAGATGAAGACAGTTGGATTACTATTACCAACATAAGCAGAATTAATGTTGTAAACTTCATCTCTTAAAATCCTGCAAAAAAAGTTTCTTCAATTCCAATTATCTTTTTGTTTCAAAAATATTTTGAAATATTGATTTATGGGGTTTCTTCTATTTATCGATGGTAAGAGCTACTATATTTACATATATATATGGAGTATATATATATCTGGTCATAATTAATTTCTTAATAAAATGTCTAGAAAGTAAATGTGTCACTATTCCATATTGACTAAAATTAAATGCATGTGTATTTGTTATTGGTTGTTTTTTTTAGTCAACCAAATTATCATTAATTTACCTATTAATGTTTTTAAGATGAGATAGTCTATATAAATAATCGCGATCAAGCCATCTAACATGAAAGATCAAGAAATTAGTTTTATAATTTAAAGACGAGGAATAAGATTAAGCTAGAACATGGAGAAAGAGCTTGTGAATCTTCTAAAATCATCCATGTATGACAAAAATGTTTAAATACAGTTGGTTTTGCGGCTTTACTTGAGTTTTGCCACTCTTAACAAATTCAATCAAGACATGTAGATTAATGAAATGATAGATTTAAGAATTTGAGAGACAGCTAAGTTTATGTACACATGATCAAACTTAAAATTAAACCATCAAAAGAGGAATTATAGTTATGATTACAGTAGAATTTTAACTTAGAATCCAGGTATATAAAAGTAATCTGGTACATTATCTTCTTTACAATTACAGATCATGAACATGCAAGAAGAGAAACTAAGGACAGTTAACTTTCTGGATATCTAACAAGTACTTCTCTTCCCAGGCTTTGTATAGTTGTTCCAGAACCAAAAGAAAATTCAGAAACATAATTGCAATTGCAAGTGTGTAATATTATGGGAGTCTTGTTGTTTGAAAAGAGTTAGTTTAAAGTTGAATTATGGAGAGGGTTTAATATCTATCCTAGACAGTTTATCATGGTGAATTATATAGTTGGATTCGAATTTTGGTGGAAATTGCAGATATTTTTGATACATATATATATATATATATATACCAAACTTTTTACCTAAATAACACGAAATCGAACCGTAATCTAAAATCTAAACATATTTTGGTTAAAAATTTCACGTATTGTGCAGCAAAATCCACTCATATAGATAAAACTGTGGGTGAATTAAGTGGATAGCATGTATCTGAAAACTAATTAAGTAAATGGCATGTATTTGTGTCTAATTAGGTAAATGACAATGGCCACTTGTGTGTTTATACCATTTAACCCTCAAAAAATTAAAGAAAATAAATATTTTTTATTTTGTTGACAAAAGTGGAGACAACACATGATATGTGGGGACAATGTATTTAATAGTTTGTTTCGAGATTTATTAATTGTTAACATATATATTATCAGAGTAACACGTAAATTACTGATAACTAGATAATTATCTAATAAAATAATAGTTATTAGTTAAAAACGATGGTTTAAATTAGTATGTTGAGGCTTAAATAATGATGGTAACTATATTGGGAGCTTGGATCAGTAGATAATAGATAAGCTAATTGATAACTAGATAGTTATCGAATAAAATAACAGTTATTAGTTAATAATGATGGCTTATACCAGTATCGTTGGGCTTAAATAATGATGATAAATGTTTTTGGAGCTAAGATCAGTAATCAAAGCAAATCTCCATCCTAGTATAATATCATAACATCTTATGCTCTTTCCACCTTATATCCTTCATGCACTATCCAAAAGCTAATCTGATGAAATCGAATTCGATCATGGAATATGAAATAAAATTGATCGCAAATATGAACCCTTCGTTGAAATTCTAATGAAATTGCAAATCAAATGAAATTTCACATTTTGTTTATGTTTCTCTCTTTTACTTAAAAAAACAAAAAAAAGAGAAGACATTGAATAAAGAAGAGGAAAGTAACGTGAGCGGATGAGAGAGATGGAAAGAAATAAGGGCAAAAAAGTCACGAAATTTAGCACATAGACCTATAAATGTAGACTTGCTTGAAAACTAATTAGCATGTATTTTTATGTCACCCACTACAATTTCCCATAAAATTATAGCATAAACATAAACCACAACATAAAAACAAACGAACAATTAACTATATATAATAAACTATTTTAGCGTACTGGAGTTCGATTTCTCAATTATGCAAAAAGGAAAAAAAAAGAGGGATTTTAAAATATGGACTTTGGTTATGGATCTAATTATAAGAGTAAGGTTGAAAAAAAAAAAACTATTTTACAAAATTATAAGATTCAACAAGTCGTCGGATAAGGAACGTTACAAATTCTGCATATTCTATGAGCATTTGGACTCTTAAAAAGACTACCAATCCAATAATTCTTTATGGAACCACAGAAACATGATTGTTGGTCTCTTAGTACTTGACAACATTGTGGAGTTGGTGCGTATTTATCGTCAAGTAATGGTGATTCACATGGATTAATAAGAGCCGCTACATTGCATGTCATTTTCTCTTCTCCGACTAAACTTCCGACCCTTGTGGCTCCAACCAAAATGGAGACAATTGGATTACTATTTACCAACATAAGCAGAATTACTGTTGTGAACTTCATGTCTTGAAATCCTAAAAAAGAAAATCAATTTCAATAATCTTTTTGTTTTCAATAATGTTTTGAAATTTCGATTTTTGGGATTTCTTCTATTTATTGATCGTAAGATTTTTGTATAGTTGATGTTTTAGGCTTTTCACACATATTAAAAATCATTAATTGTTTTATTTTTTNGTTTTAGGCTTTTCACACATATTAAAAATCATTAATTGTTTTATTTTTTTAAACAAAATATAGTTTATCACAAATTCCAAAATATTTTAACCAATCACAAATCAATCTGTAGAATTTAAAGAGTAAAAAATACCAAAAGTACAATAAATTTTGTATTGAAATCTTAAAACATCAAATAAAAATAAACAAATTTTTTTTCTAAACCATAGGGAGTATTATATTTACATATATATACTAAATAAATGTTTGATAAAATACATTAAAAATAAATGTGTGATTACTCTATATTGACTAAAATTAAATTTTAGATGAATGTGTGTATCCCATTGATTGTTCTTTTTAATTAACAAAACTATCACTAATTAATGAGCCAAGAAAATGGATAAAATCTACATAAGAATAATCACGAACAAAATCATCTATATATGAGAAAAATATCATCTATATATGCGAAAAATATTAAATGCAGTTGGTTTTGTGGCTGTTTTCGAGTTTTGCCACTCTTAACAAATTCAATCTAAACATGTAGGTGGTATAAATGATAGATTTGAGTTTGTAGTCAGGATTTAAGGATCTGAGAAACAGCTAAGTTTATGTACACATGATCAAACTTTAAATTAAACCATCAAAAGAGGAAATGATAGTTATGATTACAGTAGAGTTTTAACTTAGAATCCAGGTATATAAAAGTAACCTGGTACAGTATCTTCTCTACTATTACAGACCATGAAACATGCAAGATAAAAAAAATGCCTGAACAAATGGTTATAAGCCTTCAGATCACACGGAGCTCTGTAAGAAAGGCAGCACATAAATCCAAGAAAAGAAACTGAGGACCGTTAACTCTCTGGATATCTAGCAAGTACTTCTCTTCCCGGGCTTTGTATAGCTGTTTCAGAACCAAACGCAATTTCAGAAACATTGTTGTAAGTGTGTAATATTATGGGACTCTTGTTGTGTGTAAAGAGTTAGTATCTGTCCTAGAAGGTTTAGTTTTTGGGAACTACTGGGAAATTAACCATGAAACTTTAATACTAATGGGATATAACAACAGCAGATCTTAGTTTTTGCTCCAGCTAGATTCTGGGAATGTAAGGTCCCTTACTTGGTTTCGTATCCCTACCAAACCGAACTGGAAATTTGGTTTTATTCTCCTAGGAATCTTGTTGATCCTAATATTTGTGAGTTTGCAGTTACCTGAAGTTCAAATTTGATGACGGTTGAAGAAGTATTGGCATTGTCATCCTCAATGATGCTGGATTCATCTCTAAAGTTCAGCTGATCGTTGGCCATAGTATTCTGACCATCAGCAAAACCAGGAACCCATCGGCATTTCATGTTGTAGTGACCAATCTTCTTCCAACACACATTGAGTTCTTGGAGAGCTTTCAAAACTTCATTCATTATTTCACGAGGATGCGCATGGGACTTTTCAAAAAACCAAGGTAACAGATTGATTATCAATACAGGCATGTTAAGGTAAAGTGTACTCATTCAAAACAAAACAAAATTCTAAATGCCTAACTTTCCAAATAACTTTGATGAACATAACAATATGAAACAGATATCTGATTGTGTATTGCATGCATTCATACGGGTTTAGGGTAAGGAAAAAGAAGATTCAGCAATCAGGTACAATACCTGGAGTCCAAGAGCCCATTTTCGGTCAACTGGGACTTGTGATCTTGCTCCCAACCCATAGTGATCCACTTGTGCAGGAACCCAGTGGCCTACAGGTGAAGCTACCGCTTCAGGTGGGCGCATAGGATTGGAACTACTGTCCTAGACGAGTAAAAATTGCAAAGGTGAAAATGTTAGTTGAAAAAGAATAGGGGGCCTCGGGTTTGACCAGCTCACTATATCATGTCACAAAATAATACTGCAGTTTGTGGCCATATTTAGATTTAGATGTTGATAAGCTATCAGACAGGGAAAAAAAAGAAAAAAGACATACTGTTGCCTCCTGAAACTCGGATTCAAGATAGCCACTTGGAACACGGAACCGGTTATCCAATAACAGGTAGTATGTAACTGTAGCCTGAAACAAGTCGCAAGTGGCCTTTCAGGTCTGCTGGGAACTCGTTTAGGGAATAAAGAGCATTATAAACAGAAATTACATACATCGTTTTGTACTCTGTTGCGAAGAGATTCCATAACCTGGTTTCTGTCAAATCCCATGTTAATCACTTCTTGAATTATCTCCTCATTGATCTGCAATATATAAACAAAGCTGTTACTATCACTGCAAGTGACTCTTTTGATTTCCAAATGGCACTAAAAACAACCTTTTTAGCCTGCTCTACAGTATCTGGTGGAGATACAGCAAGATAACGAGGAAGATGAGTCTGGAACCAACGGTGTTGACGGATCTCAGGAATGGTAATTCGTTTCACTGGATCAACTATCAGCATCCTTGGGATGAGGTCTCTTGCCTCAGATGATAGATGACTTGGAAGAGTGTAAATCCCACCCTAAAGAGGAAAAATAAACACCTTGATTAGTTACTTCACATAATAGTCTTTGAGCTGAATAAACGTATAAATTTACCATACCTTAATTTTCTTGAAAAGGTTGGGAATGTTTTCATCATCAAACGGAAGAGTACCACATAATAGAGCATATAATATCACTCCGCAACTCCATACATCTACTTCAGGTCCAGCATATAACTTACCTGATATAACCTACAAGTGGTAAGAGGTCATTCATTTAAAGTTTCAGATAGATACTCATATCCAATAAAAGGAGAAGCAAGACATAAATAAAAAAGAATACAGTATATCTTCTCAACTGAGTACCTCAGGAGCAGCATAATTGGGGCTTCCACAGCTCGTCTTCAGAAAATGACCATCCCGCATGACATTACTCAGTCCAAAGTCTGCAATCTTAATGTTGCACCTCGAATCCAATAGTAAATTCTCAGGCTTCAGGTCTCTGTGGACAACCATATTGCGGTGACAATACTCAACACCAGATATTATCTGCTCAGATATGAGTCAAACGCTAAGAACACTCAATCTCAGAAAAGACATGATAAGCTACAAACATACAGGTTGTGATAAAGAGAAAACAAACCTGCTGGAAAAAGTTACGAGCCTCATCCTCTTGTAATTTGCCTTTCTCAACAATATAATCAAAGAGCTCTCCGGACTTCACATACTCCATTACAACATAAATGTCACTTGGTGTCTCTATTACTTCATATTGCCGAATGATATGAGGATGCATAAACAACCTGAGAATTTTGATCTCCCTTCTTACTGTAAGGAAGAAATAACCATGTGTTACGATATAAAGTAATAGAAGGGTCACAGAGCTTATTTTCTGTAAGAACCAATAGCAGTCCGTTGAATCCCAAAAAGTATTCACAACAAACCAAAAAAGTAATCTTTAAACGCAATTACACAACCTTGTGCATTGGTTACACAAGATTTGACTCCGAAAAAAAAATCTTAGCAGAGAGATCCATAGAAAGAGATATTTAACAGTGCATGTATACCTTTCTCTTCCATTTCCATGTTCTTGATCTTACGACGATTAAGGATTTTGACAGCAACCTTGTGGCCCGTAACAATATGCTCTGCTATTTTAACCTTCCCAAAAGATCCAATTCCTAGAGTCTTGCCAAGCTTATAATTCGGTAAAACCGATTCCATTCCATTTCCAAATCTATTTGATGAATGATCCATTTCCTGTTCCCAAAGCAACATAAACTCAGTAAGAAGTTCTCTTAGCAAGTTCCCTAAACAAAGAACATCAGTAAACTATATATAGACCAACATTATTTGAAAGGGATCAAAATATTAATTTGCTCAAATCAAAACCATGTTCAACTCAATCTTCATTTCATTCAATGTAGGATTTTGGTTTTCACTTCGACTATAAATCTATCCAAGCCATAAGCTTGTAAGAAACCTGACAACATAAACCGACATCACAACTTGTAATGATAATTTTACACAGCAACCAAACCCATGGAAGTGATCGTACAAAACTTACATACTTACAAGCAAACCCAAATCAGGAAAAAATCTCGGATTTTTGAGAAAATTGCAACAATTTGGGTTAAGTATGAAGAATTGATAATTTTTTACAAACAAAAGTCAATTTACCCAAAAAAGCCCCTTAATTTCAAGCCCTTTCTTCGAGCAGATCCCAAAATCAATAAAAACAAGAGTAATCGTTCAAACAAAGAGCCAAGAAATGTGCAGATTCTGATACTTGATAGAGTGAAAGAGAGAGAGCGCGAGCGAGAGAAGAAGAGGAATCGTGAAGTTCGAAGTTGATAGAAATGGAGGTTAAAGGTAACTTACGGTGTAATCTGATGAAATTCTTGGGAACTCAAAGATTCGAATTCGTATCTGACGCAGAGCTGAGTCAGGTCCTTGAAGTCTTCATGCTGATCTCAGTAATTCAGTAAAGACTACGACTCAACAAAACCAAAACCTAGATAACATTTAACGCTATTGAAATCCTTATTAGAATTAGGGCCTTTTTGATGTCTTTGAAACTTTTATATTATTATTGAATATCGACCGTATAAAATTTTGATTTAAATATTTCCATTTATAAAAAAATAGGATTTGAAAAATTATAACCAAATATGTGAATATATCTAAAAATATCTTTAATATATTTTATAAATTCGAGTTTTTAGTACTTGTTCGGTTTTCAGTTTAGATCCAGATTCGAATATAATTTTTTAATTCAAAAATTTATGACCTGTTCATATATTTAGTGGTTCTGGTTCGGATTCGGCTCTTCTTTTTTTAGTGGAGTCCTGATTTACGTCTTCAAATTCATATATTATAACCAAATATGTACATTTTTTTTACCAAATTAAAAATGAATTTTAGTCTTTTTTAAGGAAAATATAGAAAACTTTGGTTTAACCTAGCGAATTCCAAATTAGTCAAGCTTAACAAATCTTTAATCACTGTTAAATCTTTGTTAATCCAAAACACTATAACCCCAAAACTATTAGTATTGTTTGCTTTGATTACATATCTTGTGTCTTAATTTCTCAATGATAATGTAGTCCTTTGTTTTAAGAAATGAAAGACTGTTTAAGAATTCATCGATTGAAGTTAGTTAAGATTAAACTTCCAAAATTTTAGAGAAGATAGAAAGTGAGATATCATAGAATTGAAAGAGAGACAAACCGAAAAGATATATATCAAAATGAGGTTAAGATCAACATTTTCCCCTTTTTTGGAAGGGTCGAAAATCCAATAGGATAATATAGTCTTTGATTGGTAGAGCATAATAGGAGGCATAATGCTCTAAAAAGTCAATCAACTTTATTTTACCTAAGCATAAAAGAGAGTATAGAGAGCTTCATAATGCTCAATAGCTCAATGCTCCTAAAAAGAACTTTTCCCGAACATAAAGCATTAAATATAATTAAAATATAATTTTATCCTTGATTAATATTCTGCAGATAATACTAAATATAACTTATGATGTCTAGTTTTGTAATTTTAAATCTAATTACTCACCTCTATGTCAATCACATATCATAAACCTAATATTATAAGCACATGACATCTTCTAATCTGTTCAATCCTTATGCTCCTTTATGCTATAAGTTATTTTTGTATCTGAGCTGACATTTTCGGTTTGGGTCGGTTGAGGATTTTGAACCGGAATATTAAGCTGAAGCTAATTAGACACTAAATCCTATAATCATCCAATTAGATTCCAAAAGTTGTAAGAAAAAAGATTCCATAAGCTATTTAGTAATTTGCCATTAAAACCAAAAAGACAATCCTCTCACTTCTCCTTAAGACAGACAATAGAGAGAAAGGGACAAAAAGGGGAGCTCAATCTTCCTCTGTTGTATTGCTGTCCGTGCCCGGATCCGATTTTTTCGGGGTTTCAATCTAATTTCCGCTTTTATCATCTTCCTGGGTTCTTCCTCTTCTCTCTTTCGGGAAGATTCTTCCCTTTTTTCTCTTTCCCTCACACAAATATTCAATTTCTCACAAATAGAGGATTGCCCATTATCATGCATCCTCGTTTCAGGTATCAAAATCATCAATTTCGATCTCTTACACGCTTTGATTCTGTACATTGTGTGACCATTCATGAACTTGTTCACTTTTACCTTCGGATCTGTTCTGATTTAGCCATGGGTCGATCATGATCTTCACAGATTTGTTCAATCGTAAATTTTGCGTGTTTTTTACTTTTTGTAAAGCTATGCATTGCATGCGATATCTTTTCCTGTTTTTCTTCAAATTTTGTGTCTTTTTGTTGAATGATGTTGACGTTTTCATTCTTATTCATATGTTCAACTCTCTTGAGGAAAATGTTCATGTATGAAGCTGAAAGTGATTGAAATGTCTAATATGTCAATGTAACCATTTTCTTTTACCAATTAGTGTATAGTCATGAAGATAATTAGAGATCTTTAACATCAATATCTGGTTTAGGACAAAATCAGTGTTAGGTTTGTTCTTTGAGAATTGTCTGTTGGGTTTTGATCTTGTCTTGTATTAATCTGTTTGGCTCATTTGAACAAAAACAACTTGGTGAATCGGTGACAAAAACTGTGGTTAATGTTTTTGAGTTTTTCCTCTTTGTAATAATTTAATATTTTAAGATTTAATGCTACATACATGTTCTTGTGTTGTGTCCCACATTGAGATTTTTGTTGCTACATGATCTTATGTCCCCACTCTCTCTCTTTTAATTGGTTTTTGTCGAGTACACTTTTTGAGCTGGCTACAATATTTTATAGTTTACAGATCTTGTATTGACTTGGTGTTTTGATTATTGAAACTGGACATACCTGTTTAGAAAGAGTCAGATAGTGACTTGGTCCCAATGTTAGTAATAACTCATAAAGAATTGTCTATGGTGATGATTATGTTATTTTGAAAGCTGTATTTTATATGTTTTTGATATGTTATATATAGAAGCATTGGTCACTTGCATGGTAATTCACTTACATCTTTCTTTGAACAGGATCTAAATAAACCTATTGAAAAATGGGTGGATGTGTGTCAACCCATTCAAGAGCGATTAGGCCTCGGAGGAAAGGCCGTCGTAGATCTTCCAAACACTTTTCTAAAGTGTCTGATATTGTTCCTCATGCCAATATTAAAAGGCCTAGTGATGTTGGGAACCGAGTTTCGTTTGGTGAGCATTTCTGTATCCGCCAGCTTTGATATTGCAGTGGTAGATCATATAAGTTTTGATTTTGTTGATGATTAGAGAAGATAATTTACTGGACAATCATAGATTTTTAACCTTTAGAATTCATTTTTGTTGTAGCTGTCTCGCAAGATGATGCATGGTTCGACTCTAATAGTGTTCTTGATTCGGATGAAGATGAGGACTTTGTAAGCCTACCTGAAGGTAAATGTCAATCTACACTCTTTTCAGGATCTATGGAGCTGAAAATGCAAACAGAGGAACAATTTTGATGTATCTGAATTCTTTTTACCATATATCTCTTAGCAGAGAATGTATCATCAGGGGGTGGTGCAGTGGGTAATGTCCCAAATGGTCAAGTAGGTGCAACAGGTAATATTCCAAATGGCCAAGTAGTTCAATTCGAATCTTCATCGTGCATTGTGGATGGGAAAGGAAAGTACGAAGAATACCATGAGAGTTACTTGAAGATAGATGGGAGTAAACCCGAGAACTTTGTGAACAAAGGGATGTACAGAGATCCTAGTGGTCTCTCTGTTCTCACTGGAAACAACAAGAAGAAACTAATGGACCAAGCAAGCTTTAAAGGTATGAAGGAGCAGAAACGGAACTCTCAAGAGAAAACCCTGAGAACCAGCCTGAGCCGATTGATGCCAAATGTTAGTTTCAATGACAAGACTCTAAACTCACCCACATCTCAGAAAAGAAAATCCGCAGTTTATAGGCTTTCTTTCAAGAGGAGATCATGCGATGGTGAGGAAGTTAGTGAGCATCGCAAGTTGTTGTACCGCCCAAAAGCGGGATTTACCATTCCTTGCTCAGCCAAAGAGAAGCAGTCCAGTGGAAGTTGGTGTGAGATATCGCCTTCAACATTCAAACTCCGTGGAGAAACCTATTTCAAGTACACATCTCACCACTGTTTTATGTATCTACTTCTTTACTAGAGACCGCTTTATATGTAACTGTGGAGGAATAATGTTTGCAGAGACAAAAAGAAATCCCCAGCTCCAAATCAGTGTCCATACACTCCTTTTGGCGTTGACTTGTTTGTCTGTCCGAAGAAGATTGATCATATCGCCCAACACATCGAGCTTCCAAACATCAAAGCTGAGGCAAAGCTGCCTGCTCTTCTCGTTGTCAACATTCAGGTAACCACCAGTCAATATCACCGGCTTCTTCATCCTTGTTCCGTCACTAATTTTGCTTGTGTGATGTCTCATAAGAAGCGTATAGATAGTAATTGATATGTGCATATGTGCAAATATCCTGACCACTGTGCTTCACTTGCAGTTACCAACCTATCCTGCTGCAATGTTCCTTGGCGATAGTGATGGAGAAGGCATGAGCATTGTACTTTACTTCAAGTTACGAGACAATTACGAAAAGGAAACCTCTCAACAATATCAGGAGAGCATCAAGGTAGCTTTTAAAGCCATTTCATTACATTTCTGACATCCCATGATGATCTGAATACTTACCAGGTTCTTTTTGTTGTCGTGTTTTTCGAAACAGAAACTTGTCAATGATGAGATTGAGAAGGTGAAAGGGTTTGCTAAAGACAGCTCTGTTCCTTTCCGTGAAAGGCTTAAGATCGTTGCTGGACTTGTTAATCCCGAAGATCTAAGTCTAAGCTCTACTGAAAAGAAGCTTGTACAAGCTTACAATGAAAAACCTGTCCTGTCTCGCCCTCAACACAACTTCTTCAAGGTTATAACACCGTCACTACCTCTTAAACACACAAAACAAGTCAGTTCTTTTAACATCTAATTCAAATTTACCTCTCTTCACAGGGTCCAAACTACTTTGAGATTGATTTGGATGTGCATCGATTCAGCTACATATCACGTAAAGGACTTGAAGCATTCAGAGATCGACTTAAAAGTGGAACTCTTGATCTTGGCTTAACCATCCAGGTAATGAGCAAGGTTCTAATAAAACATTCTATCTTTTGTTGTTGAAGAAAGATTAGAAACTTTATGTTCTTACAAAATGGAACATGAAACAGGCTCAAAAACCAGAAGAGTTGCCTGAACAAGTCCTATGTTGTTTAAGGTTGAGCAAGATTGACTTCGTTGACCATGGACAAATCCCTACGCTTATAATCCCTGAGGATGGGGAAACTGTTGCGTAATCCTCAATTGTTGGATGAAGACAACCAAAAAAAAAAAGCATACCAAAAAAATTTTCATATCACCATTATTCGTCGAAATGTTGTATATTTTAAATATTATGTACATTGAAATATTTTTGTTATATTTTTATTATAACTTATATAACGGTCATAATGTACTCGAGTTTGCTCGTTGTAACGTGCACTCTTGTTGTTACTTCAATTATATTGTGTGTTATTACTTATTAATATATAATTTTTTTTATACTCCGGGTGAATCCGGTTCAAGTATCCACAAGTTCTTGTTAAATTGCTGGAATTATCTTCATAGCTACTTTTTGGATCAACTGACTATGCAATCCAACTAATTCTAGAACCATGCGAAAACTTCTGTTTCCCACACGTTTGTGATTTAGTTTCGAAGAAAATCTAAATCTAAGTATAATGTGTTTGTGACAAATATATATATAATGTGTTTATCTAACGTTCTACCACTCGACCATACTAATCTGGAATCTAAACTTATCATGTTGTCTTTACATTAGCTATTTCAATTCAATTTAGCTTATATCAGTCTCTCAAGATTGGTTACCTCCATATTCATATTCCAATTTATGTTATTCAATACTAGAGGTAGACAACTTTCCAAAATTGAACCAAAATTATTGAATGCTAATCCGAAAAGAATTATAACATTAAATGGAATCATTTTTCTTTATATAAATTTTTAATACTAAACCATAAACCAAATCTAATCTATGCAAATTCTAACCAAAAATAACAAAAAAATTATTATAGTTTAATATTTTAGTCACATATATATAGAGAAAAAGAAAACAAGAATAAGAAATGAAAAAAAAATTATGTTATCTTGTTACGACAAAATTTTGTTTCAATTCTATGCAGTGTTACACGATCAACGAAGACAAAGAAAATCATTTACCGACAAATTCTAATTAATCTATGAGTGAAAACAAACATAAAAATCAAATATCAATCTCAAAAATATCTAAGACAAAAAGAATCTCATAATTTCATTGTTGAAGAAAAGATTCTACTACGTATCTTAATGGATACCACTTTGTAGTCTTTCGGTCTTTGTTAGTAGAGCTTTCTAGAGTGTTACCAAAAAATTCATCATTTCAAATTTGAAGACAACATTTTATCGGTGTGAACTCTGATACATAAAAAATCAATAAGTCTTAGATATTAGGTTATTAATTTCCATCTTTCACGTCCTTATCTCAACCGTTCTCTTCATTCTTCCTACCATTTATATTTTTTATGGGGCTAACAGAAAATATATTAAACTTAAGGTATTACAGATTGCCGAGTTGCTCTCAGCATGATGGTTAGGATGATCCAGCTAATGATTTGATATCAGGATTCGATTCTTACCCATTGCAAGGGTAGACATTAGGTTATGGATCGGCCTTATTGATCCAATTGTTAAGGATTGGCCTTATTGATCCAATCCGTAACAAAAAAAAAGTTGTTACAGATTCATTGAACTAAGATTATATGAAAATCATGAAGACTACATCATATGCTAAGATAGAGACTCACCCAATAAGGAGAGAAAACCACATGAATTGATGAATACAAACCTCCACTAGAAGCCCTTTAGAATTAGGTTTGGGCCCAACCCAATCTACAATCTTATTTTACAAGGTAAGACTGTTAGGGTATAAAATTGTGAGGTCAATAAATTTAGGGGTAAAAATGAGAAAAAGAGAAAAAGAAAGGGGTAAACGAGGAAAACAAAGAAAATAGAGTGTATAAAAAAGCAAAAACCCTAAAGAAGAAAAAGCAAACGCGCCTGAGGCCGAGCGCTTCCTTCTTGAGTGAGAAGTGGCGTGGTATACCACGAGAAGGGATTATTTTGTGGCGTATCCTTTATGGATGCGTAGGCGTATATCAATACTAAATCTGGGCTTTAAATTTTTCTTCTCTTTGCTTTGCTGTTCGATCTTAGACTGTTGAAGCAATAGAAGTTTTGCCCTACATTTTTCATGATTTTTGGCTTTTATTATTTTGCTTTTTCAGATTCTTATTATATATAAATCTCGTAAATTTTTCTTTTGGGTCTCGTTTTTTTCTTTGAAGTGTTTGATTAGCTATTCTTGTCTATCTATGATTAGCTTTCCTCTTCCAAAAAAAAAAAAAAAA